>JANPWX010000019.1:9901213-10092432 GCA_024734555.1 Trochalopteron elliotii
AGGAGAGGAGAGGAGAGGAGAGGAGAGGAGAGGAGGGATCAAGGTTTTCATTACACTTTTTATTTCAAGCACCTCTGAGAAGAGTCCTCTCACTCTTTTTCTATCTTTTGCCTGATTCTCTTATCAATTTACTCTTCTTCAATGGATCACCAGCCATTAATATTTGCATCCAAAAAAAAAAATAGATTTTGTTGTGTTTCCTCAGAATTGCAGCTCCACCTTCAAGCAAAATGGCTGATTTTACTTCCAGCAGAACTAAGAGTAGCTTTACAGCTGACAAATTAAGATCTCCATTGCTGAAAATCTCTATCTGCTTTATATAGTGGAGTTTTGATTTAAATTCCATATAAACACGTGTTTCCAACAGGAATATCAATGGTTGTATATTAAAAAGTGAGAAAGTTGTATTCCCGTGCGGATGTCTTGAACTTTATGGCATTCCTATGATTTTTATTTATTCTCTACATTTTTCTGCATTTGAAAAAGTTAGTAATAACAATAACTGTTTTCCCTGAGAAAAGCTTACAAAACCAATATATAATTTCAGTATTTCCCAATTAAATGTGTTTTAAAGCTTCTGAATACAATGCCCTCTTATTCCCATTTACAGATCTATTACCTCATGAAACAAAACAGCACTGCATTAAAAATGTACACAGTTCTATTATCCAGCTCATAACTTCTTAACACTTTTTTCTTCCAGGAACATCTCTGGTAACTACCAACAATAAATGTTGTTTGCCACTTCATTTTTCTTCCCCAAAAGCAAAACTGATGGGAAAAGAAAAAATCCCTTAGACAATGACATCTGCAGCACAATCTGTCAAGCAATTCCTTGGGAGTCAACAAACAACAAATAACTTTTCCAGACTGAATTGTGAAGCTGCATAAAGAGCAGATTGCACCCAACCACTTCCTTCTGGGCTTTGCTCATGGAATTGTGGAATCATTAAATCATCAAGGTTGGAAAGCACCTCCAAGATCATTGAGTCCCACTGTACATCACTGAGTCAAAAGAGTCAGCTACTAATCCTTTTCCATTGGCAGTCCCTTAAATTTTTGTCTGTTTTGGGAAGGTCTTCAGCCTTGTGCTGACCTTTTTTGTCTGTTAACTTCTGATAATTCCTGGCATATTATTTATTTCGTGCTGAGCTATGGCTAGGATGGTTGGAGCTGTCCTGGAGCTCTTTGGGATGGGTTTGGACTGGATCTCTTCAAGTGGTACCTGAGAGAAGAAAAGGAAGTTTCTTGGAAGTGAATAGAGAGGATCAGGGAACTCAGGGAACACAGCGAAGATGTTTTGGACAAAGGCAGGTAATGCTGGGTCTGGGGGACACAGTCCTGTCTCTCAGGGGACCCATGGTAAGATTCCTTCTGATATAGAAATTAGTGAACCACAGAGTGATGCTCTGGGACCAAAACACCTCTCAAACAGCACAGTTCAAACCATCATCACCTGCTGAGCAGAACTCTCCTCACAGACCAGAAGTGACCTGAGGGTTACTGTGAGCATGCAACAGGATGTCCAGAGCTGGTATTTTACCAAACCCTTCTTGTCTTGACACAACCTAATAAAGGGTTCTCTGAAGTAAAGGAGCAAAGTGTTTTGGCCCAGACATACACGAATAAGAAAATTATCAAGTGGGAAGTAAAAAATCTCACCTGTACCCCACACAGATCTTTATTGTACATGTGTGTTGACCACTGGCTGGGAACAGGCTGGCACATTATTGTGTGAGAGGTTGCACTCTCAGAAAACTCCCCAAGACTTTAATGACCAGAAATCCTGAGCTTTCCACTTATGTTTTGCTGAGTGCTTTATTCCTCATTCATATTACAGTGCTCCAGAAACTCACTCCACAATGGTGTGAGGACACCTCAGGATCTACAAAGGCTTTGCAAGACATCTGCTGATTTTTCTGGCCTTGTGTCAGACCTTCAATCCTTCACATCTTCTTCTAACACCCAAAGCTTTCCCATGGCAGCAGCATCTCTGTGCAATAGTCAGCTTTAACACTGACCTTACAAAACCAAGAAATTCACTTTCCTCCACGTGGCACCTGTGCACCTCTGCTGGGCACACTCAGTGAATCAGTTACCTCAAGATCTGATAGCACTGATCCACTTTATTTTTTATGTTGAATTACTCACTACAATTATGACTTAAAGCTATCAAAATTATTGGGGTGGCTAAAGACCTACGTTTTTCAGAAATTATTATAAAGATCCAACAGCCACCAGAATTTATGCAGCCACCACTGTTTGAATTAACAGGAGAGTTGGGCTCCTAAATACCTTTGAAGCAGCTGAAATATTTGAGAATATGGATCTTGGTGTGCCATGATTCAGATTTTATAGAAATTTTGATTGACAGATGTTCATGCCTCTTCCCTTCAGGTAACACTAACATATTTATCTTAAACTAATATAAAGTTAATGTAGATTGAGAGTGAAAGAGAGATTGGGCTTATCAGTCACACTTTCACTTTAATGGGATCAACTTCAAAACAGTTCTTATTTGACTCAAATAAATGATCAGGTTTCTGTTTATACACTTTAAACTCATAATGTTTATATACCAGTTGAAATCTAATAAAATTGTTTTTTTCAATTATAATTAGAAAATAATGATTGTTTTATTGCCATCTTGAATGTCTACATATAAATTATAGCTGCTTATTAAAGTTAAGCTGAAGCTTTCCTGCAGTTCTAAATTAAGTGTCCTATAACTTATCAAAGGAAAAGATCCAGAAGTATTTATAAACTATTCCTTCTCATTTGTCTGAAACTTCTTCTATTTGTGATCTAGGTTTTGCAGTGTGGTCCTTCATCTGTTCTGTTTTGGACAGTGGCCATTAATTGTAGAGAAGGTAGTGAATCAAAATCAAATAGAAATTGCAATTTTCAGCATTAGTCTGAATGAGATCCTGCTAAAACAAATTTCTTGCCTTCCTTGACAGTAATTAATATATTGACTTCAGCACCAGTAAAATAAGTAGTCACACAATAGCACTATATCCTGAAAAATTTTCCTTTATGAGAACTAGAGTATTTAGATGAAAATTTACTGTCAAGTTACTTCGGCAAGATGGAAATCTCCTCTGATCCCAGTGAGGTGCCTAAGGAACAGAGTGTGCACCACTTAAACCTGAAAATGAGACCTATATGCATCTGAAGTGATGCATGGAATATACTGGCCCTCTGGGGGCAAATTAAGCACACTAAAGCCTCGGTGTTTTTCCAAATTGTTGAAATTTACTTATTTTCTCAAATTAATGAATAATGAAGTAAACAGAATGAAAAAAAGAAAAGCTGCCACGTTTCTGATGCTCATTTATTTTGACAATTGCTAGTCAGCAATTAGAAGCAAAATACTCAGTTGTAACAGTTCTTCAAAAGGCATTTGTAATTGCAGATGTATTTGCAGAAATAAATGGAGAAAACTACCTCATGACTGGTTAAAAGAACCAGTTTTTTGGGAGGTTTCTAAAATCTATAGTTCAGTGATAAGGAGATCAGCCTGGCCATGCTGTTGTGCTGTATTTATCTCTGATGCTATGTTTTGGTTTTTTGTGGGGATGAAAACCTATTTTCCAAAACTGATGAAAACCAGTGAAGTATAACTTATAATTGTATAACTTTAGATGTCTTCATTATTATTCTAATCAATCAATGCTTCTTTCTTGCCTTTTCCTGCCTTTCCTTCACCCCCCTAGCTCTTATTGCTGGGGAACTGGATAAAGCAGGAAAACAATATTAAATTACTAAAAGTTGTCACAGAGAAGATGATCTGCCCACCACCAAGTATTGTGGGTTTAAAAAGGAGAGAGAAAAGGAGGGGTTGATGGCTGTGGAGATGCACAAGCTTCTGGGAGCAGTAAATAAAGCTGGTGAAATATTGAACAAAAGCAGGGCATTTTTGTCCAATATGTGGAACAGAACGTGGGGTCTTGGATGAGGATGATTTCATGCTTTGTAAGATATGTGAAATAATGAGTTTGAGGATTATGTGGGATTGTGGTTACGTAGCATTTAGAGGACATAGAGTCAGGTAAAGGAAATTAAAAATAAGGATTTCAATCACATTTGAGTGCTAGTTTTTTCCAAGTTTAGAAAAGAACATTTGAAATCTGAAACAAAAAAAAAAGGATCTGGAGGAGGCAATTTGTACTATATTAGCTCTGCTATCATAAATAATAAGGATCAGAGTTGGCCTGGAGACACAGAAACAGATGGCAAAAGCCAATATTTGCCCCAGAGAGGAGCTTGCCAATATAAAAAGTGTAAAGACAGGAAGCATAAAGGAAGGACAAGCAGCAATTACTGTATTCTCAGAGTCTGGGTTTGAATGCTGTATATCTGTCTGTCCTGCTATCCTTGTTGACTGACCCATGGAAATGGTGACACACTGGGACAAAGCAGTTGTTTCCATGGCAAAGACTGTATGGTGAGGACTCAGGGCAATGGTTGCTCCAGGCATAAAGAGATATCAACATTTTTGAACCATATCTGTCCATAAAAAGGGGGAGTTATGGCCTAGAAGTACATATAAACTCCTGTGCTTTAAAGAGAAGTTTTCTCTTAATCTCCTCTGGGCTCTGATCTGCTCAAAATGAAAAACTGGCATCTAAACGGAAGGCAAACAAAGCACACAAAACTGCCTATGCTTTCACAGTGAAATAACATACACTTGAATTACATTTACTGTTCTGAATTTATCTAGAGAATAGACCCTCCCCATTTATAAAGAATACTTACTGACTAAAAGAAGCTCCTAAAATAAATAAAAGCTATAGACTAAAGTGATTGCAGTTCCTAAAAAAATTGCTCTTTTGAAGAGCAGCTAACAGCTTGGAGACCCTTGTCTCCCTTATTGTGTTTTGTGGGGAGTTTGAAGTGACCCTCCATGCTCCTAAGATATTCTCCTCATTCTCTGGCATTTTCCATAGTGTCTCTAAGCAGCGTGTGCTGGACATGTTTATCCACCGTGATTCACTTACACACTGTGGCCAAGTTTGCAGGAAGATATTCATCATTCAGTTCTTACTGAAGCCCCCACAGTTGGCTTGTCTATTTATTGAGGAAACTGGCTGTGGTGACTGGTTTCCCTGTGCCCCCAAAGCCACTCTGTCACTCCCCTCCTCGGGTGGACAGGGCAGGCAGAAAATACCATGAAAGATCCATATGCAGTGGTAAAGACAGGGAGAGATCCTTCACCAGTTACAGACTTTTCCAGGGGAAATCAGTGCCTGGCTGGATTCTCCCATTAGTCCTTTTGGAAGACATCATGATGAATTTTCTATGTTGTACAGCACATATCTTAAGAAGCAATAGCTTTTAATTTAAAATACATTAGTTTTCAGAACATTCACTGTGAATTACAAGTAACTGCATCTTATGCAACTTAGTGAAATTGAGATTTCTGTGTGGATGTTGAGCAATATACCATAAAATATATTGATAACTTTGAGAGGACTCCTGTGGGGAATCTTCCCATGTGGATTAGATGAGTGCTGGGTTTCAGGAAAAACCTGAATTTTATCTCCCACCCAGTGAAGCTCTTTGAAATCCTCTGGTGTATCAGCTGTAGGCTGGCATCATTTTCGTCTTCTTTGATCATAAAAAATTTCATTCAGCTTTGGATAATGAAGACAATCAGACACAGCATCTCTCTGTGACCCGACTGCTGTGTGAAAAAGTGAACAACAACCCCCAGATATGGGGGAGATTTTCCATCATCTTTTTTGTTCCTCAGGACACGAGGGGTAGAAGGGAGAACATGCCAGTGCCAACAGGCATCAGCTATCACAGAAAAACCCAAAACGTTTAGATTTGGCTATTTTTAGGCTTCAAGTACAGTGTCAGCTGGAGCTGTTGGTGCCCTTAGAGAATGCAGATCCTGGCACACAGTGCCATTAACACCATTCAGCCGTGGTGCCTGGGCAGTTTCCTTGTTTTCTGCAAGGCTACCTCATACTCAGAAAGTGGGCAGGAAGTACAGTGCTCTGTGTTGTTATTGTAGGGCAGCAGAGTCCTTGGGCTGACAGGTTTATTAGATTTAATAGCAATGGATCATCATAAGTCTCAGCCTTACATGAGAAATCTGGTATCCATGAAAACAAAGAGGCTGAAATTCAGTTCCTGGTTGAAAGGAGAAATCCCAATTTAAGGAGAAAACAACAGATAAGGTTTATTTTGTTGACTGTGCAAAGCCCAGCACTTAAACACTACATTAAATTGGTGAAATTAGCTTTACTTTTCTTGAGGAAGCTTTTCATGGAGTGGACCACCTTTATCTGTCTTTGCCACAGCAAGGGTGTGGCATATACAAGGACAAGAAGCTTTCATGTTCTAAGTCTCCCTTGAAGTGGCTTTTCAAAGTCTGAAAGATCAACAAATGTGATCATGGAACTACAGTTTGCTCCTCCTTAGACCTTTATAGGATGTATTATTATATTTCACATCTGTTAAAATGGGTTCTGAATAGCTGTTCTAAGAAAAGTTCTAAACTGAATTTTCAAGCTGTCTTTAAGGAGCCCCTGTGCCTTCAGATCCTGCACACACATTCACAATTCTTAATGACATTCATTTCCCTAGATATAATTAATAAATGTTGCTTCATGAATTATCACAGTCTAAACCTTAGAAGCTTTGATGATTCCAGTTCAGAATCCTTATGAATCTTGCAATGAGGGATGGAGCACCTCTCCTATGAGCAAAGGCTGAGGGAATTGGGGTCCTCAGCCTGGAGAAGAAAATGCTCCAGGGCATTTTATGTCACTTTATGGCAGCCTTCCAATACCTGAAGGGACTACAAGAGAATGGGAGAAGGACATGTAGTGACAGAACAAGGGGCAATGGCTTTAAACTGAAAGATGGCAGGTTTAGATTGGATATTAGGAAGAAATTCTTTACTGTGAGGACTGTGAGACCCTGGTACAGGTTGCCCAGAGAAGCTGTGGATGACCCATCCTTGAAAATGTTCAAGGCCAAGTTGGATGGGGCACTGAGCAACCTGATCTAGTGGAAGGTGTCTCTGCCCAGGACAGAGGGTTGGAAATAGACGATCTTTAAGGTGCCTTCCAATCCAAACAATTTTATGATCCTATGATTCTAAGTTTTGCTAAACAGCCATCAGGTTGCCACTTAAATGTTGGTCATTCCAACTTAGACAGTGCCACTTCTTAAATGTTAGCAGAGAATTTTTGTATTTGATTTCCAGCAGAAAGGGAGACAAATATTTAATCTAAGTCACACAGGTCACACATATTTAAGGAGTAATCCTGGATTCTACATTGCAATTAGGTTGCTATTGAAACATATATATTATGAAATGACCATGAAATTGAGCTGTGGATTATCCCAGTAAGGGCAATATATCTAGGTTTACTTAATACATACTTTTGTCACACAATGACTTCAGATTACAGCCAAATCTGATAGAAACACTGAAAAACAGTTCATCTAGAATCAAAATTATCATTTATACCCAGTAATTTAGGTTTATTCAGTGGTGTGTGTGTTTGAACTCTCCATTATTAGGTTACTTGGATCACTGTGTTTGGTCCAAAAGACCAGAAATCTTCAAACCCATCACTGGTTGTCTAACTCCACCATTTTTATTTATTAAATAAGGCCAGCACAAGAAAGTACCCACCAATTCAAAACCACCAACTGTTCTTATTTTAATACCTTTCCTTCAAGCCCTACTCTTTCCCTGAGGCCTGTGTTCATATACACTGAATTCCTTTCCCTCATTGGAGTTTTAATATTCAATCTTAAATCATTTCAAGAGTAAGAAAACCTTCCTTCCACCTCCAGTGCTAAACTCTTTGCTTCCTATTTCAATGGTTTTTCATTTCTCTCTCCTCTAAGATTTTCTGACTGTCTTCAAGTTATCACAGGCTCCTATAGCTTTCCAAGAAAGGAGCCAACATATTAGTGCTGGTGCATTACTGTAAATATGTATTTAAATCTTTTCTTAGCATTTTTATTACAAACCTTCAAAGTTGCAGTCTAATATCTCTGAAAAAAAAAGAGAAGANGAAGAGAAGAGAAGAGAAGAGAAGAGAAGAGAAGAGAAGAGAAGAGATTGATGTCTGAAATTAAGACTGTTGTCTGAAATTAAGACTCTTGTCTAAAATAGACAGAAGGGACTAGCCCCTGATGCAGACCTAATAATCAGTGGATAGTCACTACAGTCAGATATACTTGCCATGCTCAGCAGGAGGAAAAACTCCCCCCCAGTCTGTAGCTCCAGGAGCTACTGCTGGGAGATCATGACTGGAAAGGTTCCCATCATCAGATGCTTCTCTGCTATCCATGACTGGCAGGTCTGGTGTTGCCTCAAAGCAAGATGAAAAGTGTGTTTATTTTTTAAAGATAAAACCCCTCCAAGTAAATGAAGTCAGGAGCATCCAAAACTTGAGCTAGGCCATGGTGTGACTCCCAGGATCTGCAGCTGTCCATATCCCATCAAGTTTCAATAAAACTCAGTGGAAATGTCACTTCAGGCTAACCCAACTGTGTCTTGAATTTCTTCAACAAGGAGGTTTTGCTCAGGGCATCCATGAAGATGTTTGACCTCCTCCTTGTTTCCAATCTCCTCTCACAGAATGGAAACACAGGGCTTCTTACACAGTGCCCCTTTATGATCCTCTCAAGACTTGAACCTATGTGATAAAAAAATGTTGAACACAGCAAGGTATCCGCCAGTTGTCCACTCAAATAAACCACTTGGCAGGACCCAGTTTGCAGCAGCACTGCAGGCAGATACCTGGACAGATTCTACTGTAGGAGACCAGAAGATCCCTTCCAGAGTTTGTGATAAAACCCTGCTGGGCCCCTGGTAGAGGCCAGTTCTTTCTCCAGGTTTTTGCCTTGTTCCACAGCCTCCATCTCCTGGCTGGAGTTCCCCACACAGTTCTGCTTCTGCTTCCAGTGTGAGTTAGTCTAGGGATCCCTCTGCTTTTCCTGTGGACCCTGAAGGTCTGCAGGACTGGGGAGTTTATGGACTTGAGGATCTACCATTATTTCTGTTTGCACTGTGATTCTGTCGGGCTGATTCAGAGACCTACTTTAAGTCTTTGTTCTTTATTTCACAATTTATGGTATTTAACAGCGAGCTATAACAAGAAGACAATACAAGTAAAATATAAATCTGGAAAACTATTGGGAAGACACCACAGTATAGCTCTAAATCACTCCTGGCATACAATGTAACAAAGGCAAAACCCCAGGAAGCTCTGCATGTCTCTGGCTTTGCATAGACTTCTCCACTTTGAAGAATTAAGCCCAGTATGGGCACACAGCCATGCATCACTCATGTGCCATTACTTATGATCTGAGCTGGAGGTGACAAGTGAAGACAATAGCCAGGCCCTATTTTCTTTTCAGACATACAATGGAAACCTCAGTTCCAGCTCCAAATAATGCTCACTTTAGCTTTCACATAGTAATTGCTCATCATAACTTTGCAGCTCGTTAGCAGAAGCATTTTGTTTCAAACTTCATTGTATTGTTCTTTTTCAACTGAACTGTAATATACAATGTCATGAAGAAAATGGAGAGCAAGACATGGTGTGGTTATATGGGCTACCCAGCATAGAAAGGGGATTTTTTGTGAATCTTACATCTATAATTAAGCTATCAAGCCACCTAAGGGAAGCAAAACTGAGTCTTTTAATTATCTTCTTGAATAGGAATAAATGCCTCATTATTCTTAACCATATCAAGCTGAGAACATTATTAAAGTCTGAAGGAATAATGAATAACATGACAGGAAGCACATTAGAGCACATACAAGAATACATTTGCCTACCAAGAGATCTGCATAAATATGCTTATCACTGCTGTTTAGGAAGACAAAAATACCAAAGGAAAGAATGGAAACAAAAGGACAGTAAAGGTAGAGACATAAAGACATAAAGAAAATGATATGAAGTCAGAGGTAGGGGATATATTTTTTTCGTATTTCATGCTACTGAGCACTCAAGAGTTCAGCTGCTCTGCCAAAACTTCTCTGAGCCAGCTGAGTGGATTGCCCTGTGCTGCACTCAGTATGTTTTTTTTAAAACTTCTTTGTGTCTGCTTTGGCTCTTGGGCTTTGCCTCTCTGAGGTATTTAGAGGGAGAACATGCCTCTCCAGAAGCTGTGGAACAAAACAGTTCAGAGAGGACTTTTGGACAAATTTCTCTCTCCTGAGTCTGTAGCAGGCATGAATAATCTTCACAGGCTTTCAGAAATCCCTTGGCTGAAGGGAGGTATTATTCTCTCTCTTTAGAAATAATGCCAAGAGCACAGAACCCTTTCACAGCAGGGAAAAAACTAAAGGTACGTATCTGATCATTCATAGCTGGGTATGGTATCTCACAATCCCAAAGGATGTTTGAAATTCAGACCCAGAGAAGCCTCCATTCCTGTCTTTGAATTAAAGCTTGTCTATAAGCTATTTCAACCTACCAAACTTCATTAATTTCAACACTATTTAACTCATGTGTAGAGAGTTGCACTGCTGTGAGCTGGAGCACCTTCTAGATGGACTTCATTCATCATGGAATTACCACGAGATCCAGACTCCAAGGTCTTGATTGTGTTTCTGGAGTAGGCAGACAGCGGGAATTTCACACAACTTTCCTTCATGACATTGCCCCTAAACTGCCGGATCCAACAGATGGATCTGCTGTCCAAGAGGAGAGGAGAGAAGGTGAGCTGCCTTCTCCTCACCACGCTCCTCTCCCCTTCTCTCCATCCTTTTCTCTTTCAAAGTCCTGCACAGCAATGCCTGTGCCATGAGGGTGGCCCTGGGTCTGTCCCCTGGACATCCAGCTCCACTTCAGTGCCATAATATCACACCTGAGCCAGCACCAAGGCACCTCTGCTCTGACACAGGCAGGAGCAGAAGCAGAAAGACAGAGGGTTCATTTGTGTCTCAGAGTGGTGTCCTTGGCTTTTTGCAAACTCCTTCTTTTAATTGAGGTGCTATAATATCTAGAAATTGAGAGGACAAAGAGCTAAAGCATTTAAAGATGCAGAAGAAGGACAGGTGTCCTATTTTCCATTCACAGAGTCATCACATTCTGAGAAAAAACTTCTCCCAGAAGAAACTTGATCAAAAGTTTACTCCCAAAAGTGATATTTCTCAACTTTTGCTGCAGATTTCACACTGCTCCTAATAAAAACAATAACAAATCCTAACTCATAACTACAGGAAATTATATCTGCTCTTTCAAGTTGAAAAGAGGAACATTTTGGTATTTACCTTTGGCATTTTTGCCTGTGAGGCAGGCACAATTTGAGACAATAATTTTAGAGTAATTATGTGTGCTCCCGTCATGTCTGTTTGATTTCTAGCTTTCTCTGCTTTTCCCATGTGGTTGTTTTGGGTTTTTTTAATAAGATCTGCAATTGTATACATTTAAAAGGCAATGATTTCAATAAATGCTTCATAAAGTTCAAGTAATTTGTCAAAACATGATCTTCATTGCTAATTAATGTAATGGGATAGAATGGCTAATGCATCAAATTTCATGCTTTTGATCCCAAAGGGGATCAGGAGATGAGGAGCTCTTGAAACAAAGATGTGATTCATTATGTGAAGCACAAAATGGAAATAATCAGATACGTGGAAATAAATTCTGAAGGCAATATTTGCTGAAAAACAAATAAAATATTATGAAAAGCTTGAAATGTTTCTGTTGTTAGCAGAAAGGAGGGGATGAAGCCCGGAAAAATACCCTGTCTGGTTTTATTTATTGGTCTTCAGCAACTAGTCACACTAGTGTTACATTTGTCTACTTTTTTTTTTTTTCTTGAACATGAAATATCCTGTCTTGCTCTTCTTCCCATCCTAAAATGAAACAAGGAGCCACATCCGTATATTCTACAGAAGAAATTTACCATAGAGAATTTAATCTCTCCTGCATTCTTGGAATTTTACATTCCTTTTAGCAATGGTTTTGTTGCATTTTTTCTTCTTCCATATGCTGGACCACCTTTAATATCTGTAGCTGAATTACTACACTTGGAAAATCTGCATTTTCCAAGCCATGGGGGCATTAAGAAGTGTCTCAGCACTTTCCCCTCACTGTTATTCAGAATGAGAGTAAAGTTTTCCTCAGACTTCCTAACAAGACCTCCTAGCTAAGCTTTTAAGATAATTAATGATTTTCAGTGATTTTGGGGAAAGAAATTAAATACCTTCAAGACAAGAAGAGAGCATGTGATTTCTAAAATTATGTATCATTTGCCTTAGTGAGTCAGAGGCAATTGAAGCCACTAAAAGTGGGCACTGAAGATGTTCAACCTTAATTTTTCCGACCCTTGAACTGGTAAGAGCCAGGCTTTTTACATAACTCTGAGGTCAATGGGATTCTTACACAGCACAACATTTTCCTTGTGCAATCTTTTTTTTGCAAAAGAATTTCTGGATAGGACACTAATAAAGAGTTTGTGGTTGCACTCCAGCGTCTTGTATTTTCTTATTCCCCCTCTCTCACTTTCAGTGAGGGAAGACTCCAGATGTTACTCCTTGGCAGAAGATGAATAAACACCTGCATAAAAATACAGATTAGTTTTTGTTCTACTGTTACTTTAGGATTTTTTTCCAGAACTCCATTCTGATGAGTGAAGGTGTCCTACTCACAAAGTATTCGTGTGAGTATTGTTACAGTACTAGCACTGGCCTTTAGCTGTGGTGGTTTCTCCTGGGGAGCAGCTTACTGGCGAGCAGTGAACCCCAGACCAACTGAGACAGTTTGTGTGGGTTCCTCAGATCAGCTGGCTGAGCGTGGATAAGGCTTGGAAATGAAGAGTGGACTTCTGCCATGGGTTTGGAAGGTGTTTATTTGGTGCAGCTCCACGTGCAAAAAGCACGGCCTGGCCTGTCCTTCTCCCATTTGTACCCCAGGACACAGCCTGAGGCAGCTGGAGAATTCAGGCCAATGGAGGGGAAGGGGTTGGGTGTTCCAGAGGGGGACACTCAGCAGGACAATCGAAGAGGACAGGTGTCTGAGCACCTGGCCAAATGGGAGATGATTTCCCCTCAAGTTACCAGGGTGATTGACAATGGGCTCCCCTCTGGGAGATACCATGGGGGTTTGGGAATGGGTGAAGGGATTTGAGAAGGAACATACCAATACAAAATAAATAAAATACATATGAAACTTAGAAAGCATCAATCATGCATTGCAACACTTAGCTTAACCAGTTCATCTCCTTCCCTGGTGCTGAAGTTCTGATGCATTTGTACTCAGCAAATCAGATCTCCTCACAACCTTTGTTTTTGAAATGCTCAGGTTCACCAGTCTCCTGTCCTTAGGTAGTTTTTCCATCTCCCAGATGACCCAGGGATCTAAATGTCACACAATATTGCAGACAAGGTTTCATCAGTGCTTTGGACTATTGAATTATTAATTCCCTAACTCTAGTAGAAGTATCTCACCTGGCATCATATATTCTTTTTCTGTGGCACCTTCAGTAAATGGTCACCCAGATCATGTTCCACAGTTAGTTTCTATTAAAAGATTTTCTGTAAAATTTCTGCAATATGTCAAAGGTGAATCTAAGTCACAGAATGGGTAAGACTGGAAGAGGGAAAAAACCTCACAAAATATAAAACCAAAAACTTCATGACTAAAAAGTTCTCTAACACAGCCTGAGAAAAACTAATTTTGTGAGAATCAATGGACTATAATAGAATTAACACTGCTGAGAAACAGAAGTTGAAAGATCAGGCAGCAAGACAGAAACATTATGTTCAAACACTTTTTGAATTAGAATTGCACATTATCTGTCTGAATGTGCCTCTGCAGCATAGCAAGATGTGTTATCTGTTAGAGAGCTATCACAGACTACTTGAGTCAGCACTGCATCCACTGGCTGTACTTTGTTTCTGTCACTGATTTTTTTAAAAATCCAACACGTTATGAAAAATGAGAGGAAAATAATTCTGATGCTTGGATTGTGACAGGAAATGTAGTACTCAGTGTGCATTTGAAATACGGAAACTGTTTATGGCTTAAATTGCTATACAGGGCCCAGAGATTTAGATTTCTAGAGGTGTTTAAGAGGAAAAAACCCCTACACATATTCTGGATGAATTTTTTTTTCAGGCCATTAAAATTTGACACGTCCATTTTTTCAAACCCTAAACCTAACGAGTTTAAAACCAAAAAAATGCCCTTATCTTCAAAATAAATGTACTGTACTTACAGAATTTCAGGATCAAGTACTAGAGCAAATCTCATGGAAAATATTAATTAATTCATTATTAGGACAATTCCCAGATCCCACCTTGTTCACTTTTGATTTAGTGAGCCTGGACATTTTCCTGTCCTGGGAGATGTTGCACAGGCTTAGCAGATTTAGAATGACAGAATACTTTAATTTGTTTTTTATTGGTCTCATCCCAACAGGTATTGGGTTCACCCACTTATAAAATCAGGGTATAAGGAGAACATCCAGATTTTGTGCTTTATCTCTAGAAGTATGATATTACATACTTGTTATTCAGCTTCAAATAAGAAATTTGTCCTCATAATTGTGGACTCAGTGAAAATATGGCATATTTTCACCAAAAATAATAACACCTATTCTCAGCGGTAATGAGGTAAATCTGAGAAATTTCACAAACTTGTCAGGTTTTTTGGATAGGTAATAGATAGAATCTTCTACTTTTCTCTAGAGAGGAAATATCTGAAAAATAATCATAGTAAAAAAAAAAAACTTTAAAGAAAATACTGTCTCTTACATAAGTAAAAACAATTGAAAAATAAAATCTCCTTTCCAAAAAAAAAATTGAGTGGGTCTACATTTTATTGCCATAGAGATATGATTTACTCTATAAGAATCCCTGTGTTCCATCTTTTCATTCATCTCACTGATCAAGAAATTAAATTAGGTTCTACAATCTTTAGGCCCATGATAATGACTTAACATAAGGAGTCATTAATGATATAAATTACACTCACAGCTGTTGGCAACATGTAAGTATCTTGTTTTCCCTCTTTTTGTTTAGATGAAAGTCAATTAGCTCAGTGATATTTACACTAATATTTTATTTATTTGGTGCAATTGTCCATCTGTTTCAGTGATGGACATTATAATGATTCTGCTGAATGTAAAGGAATGAGATTTATTTACTCTTACCCTTTCCCAGGAGGTAAAAGAAGCCATGCTCATAATTTTCCTACATACAGTAAACTCTTCAGACACAGATGTTGTCTTCCCTCTACTTTACAAACTATTGGTGAAATCATCAGACTTTTCTCTAAGCCATGCACTTCTTGACTCCAGATGAGCAGTTAAGGGAACAGAGATAATTTCAAGTTAAAGATTTATGGATTATCCTCACGTTTCTTTATATTCTGAGGCCTTTACATATAGGATCTCTCCATCTACAGGTGAACAATTCATCTCAAAGGAAGACAGATAGAGGTCTCATCAGCGTTTTACAAAACATGCATGTTCCCTTTCACAATTGTTTTTAAGGGTTCCAGCCTTAGGGGTTGTGGAAAATGTGAACTGTCCTACAGTTTGAGAGGGGTTTGTACAGAGTCATCTGGTAATGATTTCTAATAAAGAGGGAATTAAAGCGTCTGAACCTTCTCATAGTTTTACTGTTGATTAACTGAAATTAATGAGGTGTTCATGTCTGGCTCTTTCCTCAGGGGCTACAAATTAACTGAATGGCAATTAATTATGAATAAATAATTTTTAATGCGTATTAGTTCTAAAATTATACAATACAGACAATCCTGAATGAATCTGGATTTTTTTACATGACTTCTTTATGGGACAAAGTCCAAGCACACTTGATTAACACCTTCCTATGGATGTGTCATTTACTAGGCCAACATAATGCATTTTCTTTTCATACAACTGCATTGATCAAGAAAATTAATTGTGTCCAAGAGTTACAGGTTTTGTTCTCCCTTAGGAAAATGGCTCACTATAAGGCATCATTAACACAGTAAATCATAGTCAGAAATGTTGACACCATGAAAGCATCTTATGTGCTTCTTTTTGATGTAACCGAGCATCAATTAGTTCAGTGATATTTGCATAAATACCTCTATTTTCTGGGTAGGATTGTCCATCTGTTTTACTGAGAACTTAATTATAAAGTTTTTTCTGGAAAAGAAGATATTAATCTTTCTGATGGCTAACCTTTTCTATAAGACAAAACAGCCATGTTCACTAGAAAACAGCAAATAAATATAATCTGATTAAATATTTTGTCTTGAAAAATAAGATGTTAATTAACACAAACAAAAAAAAGCTCCAAATTGTAACAAATTATAAGTTCTAGATTTTAAGGCCATAATTCTCATTTATGTTAGCTATCACAGCTCAGTACTGATGCCTTCTTTCTTAAGAATCATGCCAAGACCTCTTGACTTTATTTTATTTAAAACACACTTAGTGAGGGGAATCTCAGTCCTTCCCTCTCCTCCCAACTTTACACATGGGCCAGCAAGGGATGTCCAGAACCTGGAGAGGGATCAAAGGTCAGCAGGAGAGCACCTGGAGGGCAGCACAGAGGAATTCCAGCCACTCCAGCCAGTGAGTCGGTGTCACTGGGGGCCCAGATTAAGTGTCCTTTCCACATGCATGGAGCATGGGAATAAACAAGGAAAGTTAGAAGTGTGCACATGCCTGCAGGGCTGTGATTCTATGGATATTATGGAGATGTTATGCAATGGCTGTGATGACTGGACTGTGGAAGACTGGTGGAGAAGACCAGGGGCTCTGGGAAGGACAGGCAGGGAGGTGAGGTGGGGACAACATCCTCAATGTCAATGGCCAGCTGGAGTGCACAGAGCCTCACCTGGGGATGAATGAGGAGCTCATGGATCAGGATGGAAGGAGGGGCAGGGACAGGTGATGTTAAAATTGGGGTCTGCTGCAGGTTGCCCAGCCAGGAAGACTGAATGGCAGAGGGCCTTTCCAGACATGGGGCAGCAGACCCACATTCATCAGACCTGGTCTTCACAGGGGATTTCAAGCATACTGGTGTCTGAGGGATAAGACAGCAGGCTGCAGGCAATCCAGGAGGTGCCAGCACAAGGAGGACATGCAACAAGATCTGGACTTCAGGATAGCAGACTTTGGCCTCTTCAAGGATCTCCTTGGTAGAGTGCCATGGGATAGAGCCCTGGAGCAACACATCCCAACAAAGAGGAGGTTGGGCAAAGACACCAGGAGGCCTGTGGGGATGAACAAGTATATCATGGGCAAACTCAAACACAAAAAGGAAGCCCAAAGACCAGGTTGGATGGGACCTTGGGAAAGCTGGTCCAGCAGGTCTGCAAAGAAGGGTTCTGTGATTCTTTGATTCTCTGATTCTCTGATTCTGTGACAGTGTAAGGTATCCCTGCCTTAGGCAGGAGGGATGGAATTAGATGAGCTTTAAGATCCCTTCCAACCTCAAACATTCTGTTTTTCTGAGTGTCTCAGGCAAGACCAAGGGCAACAGTCAGCTGCAAGAACAACTACACCATCTCATCAGAGCTGAGCCACACTGATATGGTGGCATAAATCACATATACTGCCCTTGTCTTATCTGATTCTACTGAAAACTCAGAGAATTAGCTGTTTGCACAAGTTTTCACATGGTATTGCAAGGCAGTTTTTTCTCTTGAGCTTTCTGTTGCCCCTCTGACTTTTATAATCACACACCATTCCTTTCTTCCATATGAAAATGACACAAGAACAGATTAGGAAGCTCTGCAATTTTTCAAACTGATCCCTAGCTGAATTAATTGCTGTAAAATAGTAGCTCTGGAGATATGAGTGTCCACCTTCCAGTACCTGACCTGTAATATGAGAAGAGAATAGTTGCCAAGAATACTTATAAGGTAACTCCTTTCATCCAGGAGATAAAGGCCTTTGTTCTTGGAACTGACAAGTCAAGAGTTACAGTTTCATTTCCTTATGTGTCATCCAGTCTGTAATTGTTAAGCTTTTGGCTTTAATGTGTAGATTTATTCATTCTCCAACAAAGCTTTGATCCATAATTTAGCCCAAGAGTTTGAGTTGCCCGTTATGTCCAGGACTATTAAATCAAGAGCAACTTTGTTAAAGTTGGTGGACAGCCACTGCAGTAGTTCCAGGGAAGAACAGGTGTATGTGAAGAATAGAGTGAGACATCTGGGCTGGACCCAGTTCTGAAAGCCTCTTCCTGGAGATTTCCAGCTAAATTTTTGCTTAGCTGATAATGTGCAGGTTGCTTGAAAATTCAATGCTTTTACAGATGCCCTTTTCTATGTCTTACACACATTAAAATATTACTATAGATAAAGTAAGTAAATAAATTCATCTAAATTGAGCAGTCTTTCCCCTTTTTCTCTGCCTCAGTTCAATGAGGTATTTTACACAACAATATTTTTATGGTCCTATCTCTGGTAAAAATCATCACCATCAAAGTCTGCTTACCCTGGAAAGTTAATTTAACAACCCTGTACATACCAGACTAAGGGAAGTTTCCCCATAGCAGTGTACTGGGAAGGGAAACAACAATACAAAAGAGCATAGAAGCAGAATACTTGTGGACAATGTAAAAAAAAGTCTTTGAGTTTCTTTAATGCAGTATCTGATACCAATAACAAATGTATTCAGGGAAAATAAACTAATAAACCCTCACCACATTTTCTCTTTGCACATTCCCATATCTATATGCGAGTAAAAACAAGAGAGATTTAACGGAGGAGGAGATTACTGCACTAATGAAGGGATAGGATGAAATATTAGAGAATAACAAAAGTTCATATAGAACATAATTTATTTTTCAGTGTAACACAGTGACATGACTGCAGATAAAGAGTTTGTTCTCATTTCCATTACAATCTGTTTGCTAATATAATTCAGTTGTTAAAGAGAGAAAAAACATTTCTCAAATCTTGCCAGAAGGCCCAACTCATAACACCACCTAAGAAAATCCAAGTTTCACCAGTTTAAACCTGTCCCTATGGACCTCCTGGGGTATTCTTGTTCCACACCAAATTAACTCAAAGCATAATTCCTTCCTCTGATTCAGAATTAATATGCATAGCATAGACGTCTATGCCATTTTTTTCCTGAAATGTATATATCCAATTCTAAGTTAGTCTCTAAGGATTAAATATCACAAGGACTGGATCATTTTCAGTTGTTTCTGGACTCCAAGAAAACACAATACATGTAACATCTTCTCCTATAACACCTTCTGTAACACCTTCTCCTATTGCTTAGAGAAATATCTCTGAAGATTTTATAATTACAGCACTGCTTTACCCATCCTTCCTGGTGTTTCAGTGCTTCTCTCCTGTGCTAATGCATTTATCTCCTCATGTGCTAACCACTTGTACATTTAGCAATTGAAAAAGTGCTTCAGAAACAATGCAAAATGTGCCTCATATGTCTATTTTTCATAGCCCTTAGATTCCTGGGAGTGTAAGCACTTACCAGATCTCTCCACATTCTTGCAATGCCTTTATTTCTTTAGTCTTTGGCCTTGAGAATACCTTGAAATCTTCCCCTGGGATGGGCACAGCCTGCCTTTTCAGCCAGCAGTTCACTAAGAGGCTGTGAGCATTCAGGTATTTTCATACTTTTGCTTGCAGAAAGGTTTCTATGAATTGGGTGACGATTTAACAGCATTTTCTCCCAGCCTTAAGCAAAACACATTGAAAATACTAATAATTTCAGTTAGCCATTGGGAGCTGAATTGATTAATTGGCTAGTGAAGGTAAAACACTAGGGAAATGTGAAGTACCTTACACTTGCTGCTATTGTGATAATTAAGACCAATTATTTAAAATTCTTTACTCAAGGCTTAGACCCACTGTAAAATTAGTTCAATTTAAAAAGTTACCAAGCAATTGTAGAGCTGCAGTAGCTGCCTTTGTTAGTACTCTTATCCCATAGCAACAGTCTGATCATTTCATTTCATGTAGCTTCTAGTAAAATTATGTTCACTACATTGTAGTTGGGTTGTTATTGCAGAAGAACATCAACTGACATTGAAAGAAACTCACTTTCACTCTTTCTGTTGCTGTGTGGTCCTCACACTCCTTTTTCCTTGTTGAAACATCTATACAGCTGCGTACTAAATTGATCCAATTGAAAAAATATTTCATTATTATTATTATTATTATTATTATTGTTGTTGTTGTTGCTATCCTGAATACTGGTTAATGTTCAGGTCTATTTTCCTCTAAGTTCATGTGAGATTTGGATGTGATCAGCGTCAGAAAAGAGGAAGGGTAGCATTTCTCCTTTTAGTACTGTGGCACCTAAAAACTATGTTGAACTACAGTTTGTCTCACCTGAACCTGAATTAGATGTAGGTAAGGAGAGCACAAAGTAGAGGGTAGATAATTCTGTGAAGGTTGCTAGCTGTAGTAACTTCTTAGTAATGTTGAACCGTCACCATTCATGGTGTTTTGGAAGGAGATGAATATTTTATCTCAGTTTTTTAATTGTCAACTGAGAACTTGTGAACTTGAAATTTTACTGATTTTTGCTTGAAAATTCCAACATCCGTGTGTGTTCCATTTGTCTTATGGCAACTGGAAAGTGAAAGTAAAAAAGTATTTTCATGAAACGAGTGTAACTTTTCTTTGGAGGTAAATTGTTTACCTTAAATTATTTTTTTCATCTTTTAAAAGCCACTTTTAAGTAACAGAAAAATGACATGGCTTGCTTTGTATATGTAAAGATAAAGGTTCTCTGTGTGAATTAATTTTGTGTTCACAGAATCATGGAATGGGTCAGGTTGGAAGTGACCACAGTGGGCCACCTGATCCAACTTCCCTGTTCAAACAGAGCACATGGAACAGGATTTTATCCAGGTGGTTTTTCAACATTTCCAGTGGCGATGACTCCACAGCCTCTCTGGGCAGTCTGTTCCAGTGAATGGTCATCTGCACAATGAAGAACTTCTCCCTCATATTCACTGGAACTTTCTGTGCATGTTTGTGCCTATTGCCTCTTTTGCTCAGCGTCACCAAGGGCAGCCTGGCTCCACCCTCTTGACACTCACCCTTCAGACACTCACAGACATTGATGAGATCCCCTCTCAGTCCTCTCTTCTTGAGTCTGAATGGGCCCAGCTCCCTCCCATCTGAGCTGTTTTAAAATCAAAATGAAGCTTCTCATGCAGCAAAGCCTGTGGTCATAGGCTTTTATGGTTTAAACGATTTACATCACAAAAATAGTGAGAATTGTATTTGTAGTTTGCTTGAGAAAATGCCAATGAGTTTCTAAAAGTTAAGACTCACTTTGGGGCTTTCTTCATTGATTTTAGGGAGAGAGAGCCTGAAAGCTTTGAGTACTCATAACTGTCAGAAATAAAACTAATTGGCAGAGACCAAAGTAACAGCAGATATATGTAATTAAAAAATATTTACCTACAAAATATTTGGGTATTAGTCCCAATCTCCAGATTACTAATTATTCTCATTAGACATAAAAGTCCAACCTTCATTGTGATCCCAGTGGACTGAAGTTAATATATCCAGTTAAACCACAAAACAAACAGAATCTATAATATTTTGCTGTAACCTCCATGGTTGTTTTCTGTGAATGCAGAAATGAAGTAACTACAAAAAGATTTAGAAAGATGCTTTAGAACCACAGACTGAAAGCATACAGGAAAATGTATGGTTTAGACTGTAGTCTGCATTACAGCAGCTTTAAAAAAGGAGGCTCAGATCCAGCCTTCCTATAGGGACAGAACTGACAGCAATCCAGAGTATCAGGAGATCCTTCCTGTCACAAGGTTTCAAAAAGCTTCTGTGTAGAATATCCAACATACTGGTGTCACCACAACCTGACCACCATGACCTGTCCACCAGCAGAAAATAATATGATTAGATAACTTTTACTGGCAGACACTTAAGTCACATGACAAATTTAGATTCCTCAGCAACTGGAAACATTTCTTGATTATTTCAATTAGGGACATATTGCCCAAACCAGAAATAAATCCTTTGATGAAAACACCCACTTTGTGCATTCATTTTCTGCTACATGAAAGCCATTTTGAAAAAAATTATCTGGTTACAGGTTCTTGATTTTTTTTCTGCAAGATTATTAAACCTTGTAAAGATTTCTTATCAATTTGCTTGACTCAACGCTTTTTTTATCTTGAGATCACTAGCTTGTCTTTTTTTTTTTTCTGTGATCTATTGACAACTGAAATGGCTTCACACTTTAGAAAGTGCTGTGAATTACTATATGTGAGCAGCATACCATAATTCTGCAGTGCTGAAATGGGTAATGTCTTCACTGCCTAGATCTTGTGAGAGGACAAAAACCCCACACTTTCCTATTCAAGGCTAAATATGCTGAAGTTTTGAATGCCATGTCTTCCCATAAAGAAGTTAACAGGTCTGTGTCACCTGTCATAACCGGGGATCTTGGTATGGAGAATTAACTAATACAGCATTGTAATCTCTTTGTGTCCCAGCCTTCATTCTGGTATTATTTTCTTGACTGTCAGTGTTTTTGCTTTTAACTACTGGAGTGAGAATGATCTAGTCCCTTCCTCTGATATGTTTTAAGTGTAACCCCAAAAACCTGACAAGAAGTATTTGGAGCAATTTCATAGGTCATGCCAACAACTCCTTTAGTCCTGGGTATTTCTTCTTTCTTTTGTCATGAAAGTCATTCCAGCAATGGCTGAATGTGTCTGAGCAGCTTGTGCACTAGGATCCAGACTTTCCAAAAGGTCTGGATTCCCTTTTCAAAGGCATGAGCTCCCAAAGCATCCACAAAAAAGGCTGGCACACTCTTAAGCAGCATGTCAACTGCACTGCAGTAAAATCCAAGCAGAAATTTGGTGAGCCTCATATCTAAATCATCTGTTCAGGGCTAATATGGAACAGTACACATGGCAGATTCCTGTCTTTCCAAAGCTGCAGCTGGAGGCCAGGTGGAATACCTGAAGACATCTCAAACACTGGATTCCTGTGCACAGAGAACAGAAACAAGCCTTAGGTGTGTAAGGCAGTGGATGTAGCAGAAGAGCTCAACTCCCCCTGCACTGGCTGGACACCTGAATATCTCACAGACACCATGGCTTGGGTGGGCTGAGGGCTCTGTTTGTTTGCCCACATCAGACACCTGAGATGCTCAACTCCTCTTGGCCTCCAGACACCCCTGGGGAGGGTGCAGGTCTCACATTTGTCCTGTGTCACATCTGCCAGCCCTAGATGATGTCTTGAACATTGTAAAGCACCTCAAATAACACCAGACCTCTATGTTTAGTGTCATGTGATGATAGTTAGCACTTCAATGGAACCCTCCTTTTTATGGCTTTTGACAAGTCAAGCCAAATCAATTTTCTCAGGTGTTCAAAGATATTGTTTTTTGGGTTTTTTTCCAAGATTCACAGTTTAATTACTAAACTCTCCAAGGAAGAACCCTGTAGCCAGCTCTGGGGTTATCCACTGACTCAGCTAGGAAGGGTTAATCAATGAGTACTAATATCCCTTGTCTAAACTGAACACAAGATGTTATTTCCCTCATCGGAACAGCAAGAAGATGACACAGCTGTACCATCTAAAATTAACAGGCTGAACTCAAACCAGTTTAATGTCCTCTTGCCTGCCACAGATGCAGAGCACTTCAAAGTTCCCAGGAGAGATGAATAACAGTCCTGACAGACCCCAGCACTGCACAAACATTCACCAGCTACAGCTTCTCAAAGAGAAATGCTTTTCCAGAGCTGTCCTCCTTCCTCTGCTTCCTGGGGTCAGCCTTGACAATGGTAGGTTCTGCATCTTTCTCTTGCTTTTGGCCATAATCTGGTGGAAGAGACTGAAAGCAGTCTCCTTGGGTTGGATTTGATTCTGCTTTTTTCAGGGGGAATACTTAATTGTTTCCCTTCCTTGTGTTTGGCACACAGGTGGTGTTACAAAGCTGTGTTGAGGAAAATTAATGCAAAACCTGAGATAGATAAAATGCTTTTCATTCTCTACATTTTACTGTAAAATACCATACTTCCCTTTAATTATTGTTTAGGCAAGCTAAAATATTTGCAAGTCTTTTGTTGTTTGATATTTTTAAAAGATTCTTTATAACTTCTAAATTACTGTCTCTTTACTAAATTCTCAGACTTGTGATTGCTTTCTTCTAGGCACTCAGAAATGGGACACGTGTCCTCAGAAGTCTGGTCTATGCTGAAAAGTTCTGAAGTTATCTGTACTACAAGATAAAGACTCTCCTTAAGAAGTGTCAAACAGAAGAAATGCAAGGTATTTTGACATTTCCATGTGCCTTGTTGGCTATTTGCCTCTTCATTCCTCTGTGTGAGACATTCAGGATCTGCTTAGGAAATGCTGAGTCCAAAGGTCAAGTACTGAGCCCAAGTTCTCCTGCCTGAGGTGTGGACCTGATATTTTCTGAGCCTGAGAATTGCTAGCTCTTCCCAAGGGAAACTTTGCAACAGTTTTCTTTTTTCCAAAACAACCTTGTGTAAACAATATTCCTTTCCTATAACAAGAGGTGTTGTTTGCTATTTCTGTTACTCAGCCAATGGGAGAGGTGCCAGCCCTATGGACCAATAACATGCCTTTAGCACAGCATGTTATAAAAGGACTGAATGAAATTGTAAATAAAACCTTCAGATTTCTACTGCCTTCTGACTGGAGCCAAGCATCTTTATTTCATGTCTTGTTGTGACAGTGAGGTATTCAGGAGCTCAGCCTAAATCTGCATTTGATCTTGGGACTTTTATGGTATCAAACGTGAGTGTGGACTTGATCTGTGTCTTGATACTTGGAGTTCTATGGGCATAATATGAGCATCTTGTACTGAGCCATTTGGCAACTCGTGCTCATGAAACTCCTTAAAAGACAGACTGCTCCAATGTAGCTCTGAGCACACAAATATATATACCATAAAGACATGTGTCCTATTTAGAACCATGCTTTGCCTAAATGAAGTTTTATAGTTCTAACCTTTCAGGACTGATTCACCTGCCATTTATGCCAGAGTTGTTTGACTGATTACAGCAAACCTTACTAAAAAATTAGTGACTCAGTCCTTCATTCTCTCACTGTAACTACTAAATTTGTTGGCTGTGGCTTCTTGGAAGCAAGAACAGGAACACATGATAGTGTTAATATAAATGTATAATGGATTTGATGTGTTGGTATTGGTAAATTTTCATGTTTGGGGTTTGGGGTTTATTTTGATGTTGCTAGCTTTACACATCCTGACACCTAAGTCAGGGAAAGTACATAATTATTAAGCTGTTATGTGCATTAACCTTATCTAAAGATAGCCAGATGTGCATTTTCAAAATTACTTTTCTAAGACCTTCTTGGGGAGAACTAATATCTTAGTCCAGCAGACACTGTGAAGGGGGAAAAGCAGCTATTTTGCTGTATTTTCTTATTATACCCAGGTCTGGTGCTATTTGAAAGAAATCTTTCAGCTAAGAAAATGACACAAAATTGATATGATAAAGCAAGGTCTGGGACAATCAAAAAAGTTTGCACTTCCAGCATTTTCCTTCATCTTGACTTATTTCTAAAAAAAAATATTCCAAACACATGAAAGGACCTGAAGCACCAAGCTGTGACAAGATGCTCCTCACTGTACATTTGCTGGCTTGCAACTTCAGTAAGGAGCAGTGCATGCCCAGGGAGAGCTGGAGGGAAGAACCCGCTCAGCTCTCCTCTTCAGAAAATCCAAGACAGCACAGCAGCACCTGATTCCTTCAAAACTTCTCCAATTATCTCATTTCTTTTCCCTGCACCCACCTGTCAGAGCCTTCATGATCCATTCCATTGTATATAACACTGCAGAGAGATCTGCTTTTGTACATTGCTATTTTTATATAGCTGGTTTTCCAAAATCCCTCACTCTGACTCTGCTCATGAATGACAGATGAAGCAAAGCTATGTCACCCATCCAAGGTAAAAGTGCCACCCCTGCTTGAATTCCCATGATGAATTTAACTTGCTTCCTGACAGTTCACAGAGATGCAACTCCTATTTGCTGAATAATGTCTGAGTCTTCCCCACATCAGCATTGTGTGAGTGAGGGGAAACGAGTTGAAATGAAATAAGGTGTCTGGGAGGGGCTGGAAGTACACAGCTAGAAGTCTGACTGCTCTGACACATGAACCCAAGGAGAGGAGGTGGTGAGGATAAGATCCTCCCCTTCAACAGCAGAGAACCTCAAATTAGCTGAAAGTAACCACGGACCACTGCTAGAAACAAATTTCCAGTTCTTTCCCCTCTGAGAAATGGCAGTCTGGGGACAGGGAAATTGGGAATTGGAGATGAAGTTAGTGAGTCATTCTTCAAAAGGTTTGTGATCAATTCACTGCTATGTTTTGCCCTGACAGTAAGTGCACCATGCAGAGCCTTGCTTTCATTTCTACTGCATTTTTAAGATCAGGTATTTGATTAAAGTCATCACAGGGTGCCACACTCTTTGTGTGGAAGAGCCTGAAGGCCTCCCACAGGAACGAGCCTTCACTCAGTTCCTCCCAGTGTCCCAGTGTAACAATAATTCCACTGTTGTGCTCTCTGTAGAAGACAAATATTTAATGACTTTTGATAGACACTTCAGACTATATCTCTTTTATCCACATTTGTGATTCAGAATCTTTTCCTTCCTTCCATGCTTTGTTACCAAAGGGGAAAAACTGCTTCCTGGCAGGTTTGCAGGTTCTAATAAGGCCTTCAATCTCCTCCCACCAGATCTAGTAGCAGTAGCAACAGGAGTGATTGCTCTTTCTGATTTTTTCTTTATTTTTTCAATACTTCTGGCCCATCTGAGGCAGGGCCCCACAGGCAGTTCAGGATAGTTGGAAGCCTTAATAAGCCAGAGTATGAAAGATCAAATCAAATGCAAAAAGCAGTTTTCAACTGTATGTTTGTTTTTTACATTCCTACTTTCCCCAGCAGCATCTCCACATACAGATGACCCACAGGTCAATTCCTTATGACCCACAGGTCCCTCAGAGGGAAATGAACAGCCTGTTGCTAAGTGTCTTTACCCATAGGTCTGCTGCCACTAGATACTGTCTCATTCAATCTTCTAAATTGGAAAACAGTTAAATCCAGCCTCATTTTGTGATGATGCCTGGGAGGAGCCAGTGGACAGCAGAGACACCATGCAGAAAGCAGGAGAGAGCATCAGTCCCAACAGAGAGGATCACTGGTCTTGTGGGGAAGGAGCTGCAGAGCATCTTCTCATGGATGGGAGGCAGTGAGGCAGCAACTCCTTCTCTCAGCTCTGTGAGGGGTCAGGGATTAGAGCTGACATGCTGGTTCATTGGCTTTCAGCACATTGGGTACAACTTGCCACATTAAATCTGTAGCTTCCTTTGGCAATGAGAGGCAGAGGCTGGGTCTTGTCAGGGAGAAAGCATTTGAAATATACACAGCCACCTCCCTGCATTGTATATTCTCTTAAGCAAGTACAAAACTTCAGTGCTTGCTGCCAGAGACAGATGTAGAAATACGATGTACATCAGTTATCAGAGAAGAAATGCATTGGAACTGGAGGTGTAGCTGTGTTAGTAATCACTCTAAGAGCTCTAAACTCCTTATCATTTGTCAGATAAGACTGGAGACATTTATTACTATTTTCCCCTGAGGAACCTGTTTCAATTGAATTATTCAATCCATTCTT
This sequence comes from Trochalopteron elliotii, assembly GCA_024734555.1. Taxonomy (NCBI): domain Eukaryota; kingdom Metazoa; phylum Chordata; class Aves; order Passeriformes; family Leiothrichidae; genus Trochalopteron; species Trochalopteron elliotii. Next base: position 9,928,850 of record JANPWX010000019.1, read on the forward strand.
TTCAATTTGCCATCTCCCTTCTGGCAGTTTCAAGAACCTGGAGGAATATTGCCACATGGACCACGGGGGGTTGATGTTTGAGGGCCTTGACTCTTCCCTTGACCCTTTGTCTGTCTCAGAGAAGCAGCTTAGGCTTGGGCCCTGCTGATTACATGGATGATGCGACCTACAGTATTTCATTTGGCACTACAAGTAAAATCCCATCATGACTGAGCAGTGTTTGCACCCATTATTCATTATGATGATGGTTCAGATCACTCCCTTTAAGAATGAAAGCTGGGGTGTAAAATCCAGATCTGGATGTACAAAATGTCTTCTCTCAGACATACTTTGATGATTGACATACCTTCTTTGAGGAGAAAGCATTTGTCCTCACAGCCTAGACCCAGTACAGTTCAGATATTGAAACATTTTCACTGCCTTTTCCAGATATTCTACTGGCAAGTTACCTGAATGGGCTGGAGAGATTGGAATTAGATGCTTATTAAAACCACTGCTCTCTGTCTCCAAACCAGTGAGTGAGGACAATTTTTTTGTGATGGCCACATTTTTTCAAGGGTTTCACATTTGGTACTTTGGCTTCAGAGGTGCCTCCTGGGAGAGGCAGAATATTCCATGAGCTGTAATTATTTTTTACAGTTTTCCAGCCCTGTTAGGGTTCACAGGAGATGGCAGCCCAGCATCTCCACAGGCGACTCAAGAAACTGCAGAGCAAAGGTAGCAGTAATTTAATTGCCCAAACCATGCCTGTGTGCAAGCCACAAGCAACCTCTGCACAGAAGCAAATCACACATTCAGCACATCCTGTGGAGGGCCTGACCTCGGGCTCAGGCAAGGGGACTTTCTGTAACACATTCCACAGAATCACAGAATGAACTGGCTTTGAGAACATCAAGTCCAACCTATGACCTAACACCTCCTCATCAACAAAACCATGGCACTGAGTGCCACATCCAGTCTCCTTTTAAACATGTCCAGGACCAGTGACTCCACCACCTCCCTGGGCAGATGATTCCAGTGCCCAATCACTTTTTCAGTGAAGAAATTTTCCTGATGTCTAAACTAAACTTCCCCTTGCATAGCTTAAGCACAGCCCCAGGCAGAGCAAGGGGATTTTCCACTACAGTCTGTGTCTTGCTGGATGTACCTGGTCCTCTCCATCCTACTTCAAATTCTGCAAGACACCCTTTGCCTACCCTCTGTGAGTTTCCCTGCTCCAAGTGAGCTGAGACAGTGAGCCTCAAAATCTGGCCTTTTTTTAGGCAGAAAACCAATAAAATATTGGTGTCTATGATGGCACCAGATTCTTATCTGTGCTACTGCATTCTTCCCACAGTACACTAGTTTTCTGCTCCTCATCCTTTCAGGTTTTGACAGCTACAATATCATCTTTTTCCACTACTCTGGCTGCACTTTTGGTACCTTGCTCCTCTCTGTATCACTTTTACGAGGTCCCTGCTCCTCTATCTCTCCTCAGCTGTTCTGCACAACTCTTTCCTTTCCCTTGTCCTTCCTCTCATTTCTCTGCCTTTTTATTCTGTATGTTGTTTTCCTGGCACTCTTCTTGCTGGTCCCTTGCACTGGAATTGCACCATCATTTCAGACATCTCTTTTCTGCTCTCACAAGCCTCTTCCCATCTCCTCAGCCTTTCTTCCACTTCCTCCCTTTCAGCCTTAAACTAAACGTTCTTCTCCTGAATTTCTCTTGGCTAAAAAATAGTGTTCCTCTTTGGGAAACAGCCTTCCTCTAAACAATAATAAATAAATAAAGCAGCTTTATTACATTAAAAAAAAAAAATCCTAAACAGCTACGGTTTGGAGAGTTGTGTTACACCTTCACTCCCAAACATCTGTTTACTCCTTCTCTTTGTTATGGAAAATTGGAAGCATTTCAATTCATCTGGCACTTTGGCTAGACATGGTTTTTACAGGGTGGAAAAGTGTGATGGCAATTTTGTCCTAGAAAGAAAACTACAAGGAAACATTTAAACTATATATTTGCCATGACAATTTCCCGTTGGATAAAATATACATACACAAAATGATCCATGGGTAGATAAATGTGCAGATATAAATTAAAAAAATAAAAGGAATACTCAAATGCCTTCTTTTGTTTAAGTGTTTACAATTACTCATTTTGACAGCAGTATGCCTAAGTTATTTTTATGGGGTTTATCATCCTTTCCCTTAACTCCTCTTTCATCATCACAGATTTGATATTTTTCTGTCATATATTATAGCTAGAGTGTGACTCTAAAGGAGCATGGAACATTTCTCAGTCCCCAGAAATTGACAGATTGCATCTGAATGCCGAAGAATAGATGACAATAAATTTATATTTATCATGTTGCATGCATATATATATATATATATATATATGTACACAAATGACAAATAATAAAGGAGGAGTTTCTGTTTGTAAATGGATGTGCCTGTTCATCCAAAACTCTAGCAAGAGTCCAAATATTCCACATTACACTGACCATGAAGTGCCCAGGTGCAATCCTGCACTTGAATGTGTGCTCAATCTTGTGAGTATTACAGTGACAGTCAGGGCACATAAAGCACAGTCGAAGTTAAACATGTGCTTAATTGCTTTCCTGAAATATGACCTCTGATTTAAAAACAACAGAACAGAGGTGAAAAGCACAGTAACCCCTATTCGTGCTCCTCAACCAAGTTAATTTAAAGGGGTGCCTAATGAAGGAGAAAACAATTCATCAGAGATCTGTGGTTTTTTTCATGGCTACTTGGTGAGAAAAGTGTAAGAAATTCCCACAAGTGTGACTGGGCTTACAGGAAGTGATTATCCAAAGCAGGTGAGCCTTTTCAAATGGATTAGGCACAGGCAAAATCTATATTCGTATATCTGTGGTGGATATGATGGAAATAGTGTATCCAAGAAGTCACATCTAATGTGTTTCTGAGTTAGAAGCTAAAGCTTTTCTTTAGCCTCCAGCGATTTATTCAATAACAAGCTGTTGGGCTGAGACAAAATAAAGGATATGAAAATAAAGTGTCTCAAGAAAGGTCAGATGATCACCAACCAGCAGATATAATATAATTCAAAGTTGTTTGTCTGGAGGTGAATTCACTGACCTATGGTTTCATTTGCTTGACTCACAAGAGGTGACCTCTCCTTTCCTCCTCATCCTAAAGTTGTGTAGTCGGCTTAATTTGTCAAAGTTCTGCTTCATTTAATTCTCCAGGAATAAGCACTGCATTTAGAAAACAGCTTCTCCTTCCTCAAAGTCTTGAGCCTCAGGGTCAAAACAAATGTCAGCTTTCAGTGTTTTTTAAAACATTTTCTTAAGAGTAGGCAGAAGGGACCTGAGCAAAGACTGTGAGGAGCCTAGAAATGCAGTCAATTTATAAAGCCCTGGAAAAAAAAAAGTTTGTTTGTGCACAGTTCAATGTACCAATGGTACAAACTGTGTAAAGAAGTCAGGTTTTCCAAACAAGAAGACTGTTGCCCCATCTGCAGAGTCTTTCAGAGAGATCACAGCTCACCACAGAGCCAGGAGCTGCAGTTCCTGTTGGGGTCTGCAATTGTTGTTCATGGTGACACCTGGAGAAGAATTTTGTAATTCTTTTATGTAGGAAAAGATATCACAATCTTGAAGAAAAGGGACTTTACTGCAATTTCTGTTGGGTGGGCTGATGGTTTGAAAACCCATTGCTTATACTGAGGGTTTGGGCTGTGTTATTCCTTTATCCCCATAGCCCAGTGCCCCTAACAGACCTACAAGGGTCCTTATTCGAGCAGAATAAGCAAGTTGTCCTCCTTGGACCTTCCTTGTCAGTTACAAATTAGGTTAATGAAGGCACAGTAGAGGCAGGGGAAGGGGAGAAGGACAGACACCACATAGAAGAAAAGCAGGAATGGGAGAAGGCACAAGAAGGTAAAGAGCTGTAGGATCTCTGCAACTAAAAATCTATCTAAAAATGATACAGGAATGGGAGTGTGTATCAGGTGTTCAAGGGCTAGACAAAGCAATTGTGACATATTTTGCCTAACTCTTGACACTCTGAAGCAGAAATAATAAACTGAGGAGTAATGCAAACATACACAATAAAACATCTGAATAATGTTAATTTCATCCTGTATGTCTCCTCAAGCCATGTCTTGAGGAATATGATTTAAGCATTCTACACTAAGCTAGCTTTTATCTTTCAAGATATATTTTTCCTTGTGCTTCTTTTACATTGCATACCCTTAAGTGAAAGAAGGTAAAACTTTCTCATGATGTTATAAAAAAAATAAAATATTATTTTTGCATGAGGAGGCAAAGGAGAAGGGAAGAGGAAGAAACAGATAAGTCTTTTATCATTTAAACCAAAAAAACCCTTTCTTTGAGGTGTGGGTTTCCTCTGCTAGTTGCTTTATGAACATTTACAAACAAAAAGATGAAACATGGGCTCCAGGCTGTTGTGGACAATAGTTCAGGCTAATGAGAATAACGCTACAGTATGGTAGGTTGAGATGTCCTGTTACCAACCCAACAGCATTAACAGAACAAAGTGGAAGACCATTCACTTAGATTTGTTGATACAAGAAGGTGTAAAGAGGAATACTTTTGATCTTGAACTGACAAACATTTGGTCTGAGGGCAAAGAGAATTTTTTACTGAAGTACATGAAACTGTACTGTGCCATGACAGCTGTGTATGTTTAACTGTAAGGAGAAAAATGAATGTTTTGATTGTAAAAATAATCAATAGGAGAGCTAAGATCAAGACACAGTCTGTGAGGGTGTGATTGGTATCTAAATTCTGTTAAGAATATGCCTATGCTGTATGTTTTTTCATTTGCTGAAGCAAAACACTGGGCTGAAACAGCAGCTGCCAAACTGCCTGAATTCCTCCCCAGGATACCTGAGGGGCCCCAGTCAGCACAAAACTGAGTGATGGCAACCAGCAGATGTAGTAAAGCATCTCCCACACCCCCAGCAGGTGTTCCCAAACAGGAGAAGAGTTTCAGTTTACCTCTAGACATTTTAGGAAATTTACCTAGATTTTTCCATACCCTCCTGACAGTAATTGGCTCAGGGCCAAGACATAAGCACCTATTGGATCTTGTCACTGTTCTTCAAACCCGTGTCTCTCTCTCTATTGGCTGCAAGCCAGGTTGTCCCTCCTTAAACATTCAGTATTTAGGAAGGATCACTAAGGAAGTAAAAAGGCTTTTTAGAGTATTTCAGTAGGGTGTCAGAAGTTTCTTGGACACCTGTGTGAGGCTTATCTTTCGTTTTCTGTCACATTTGTTATTTTGTTATTTTTCTTTATTAAACCTTTTGCTTTAAAAAACACTTCTGAAGAGCAGTCTCGCTAACTGATTTTAGCCACTTCTCTGCAAAGGCTGCACCCTCCGAGATTGATACATTAGCACGTAATTTATAAGATTCTGACCACGTGTTAACCTGTATTAACCAGACCTTTGCCACATTGTGCTGCCCACAACCCCTGTGCCTGTGTGTAGCTTGGGCTTCAGCAGGCTCCAGGTGTCTTTTCTGCTGTAGAAATCACCATAAGGCAGAAACTAACCCAAGCCCTGCTGGGCTGTTAATTACTGTGTAGGTTCATCATTTTTATTGGAAGTATTAACCCAATCAGACATATCAGAACTAACAAATTTGAGCACAGATGTTTCAAACCTGGGGCCACTGGGGAAAAAGCTCTAAGTGGTAAGTTGGTTTCTGGGAGATGGGGATGAGGTGCAGGGGGTCCCCGTCAGGCAGCCCTGCAGACAGTCACTGTGGTTTTTGGGATATGTGTGAACTACCCTTTTCTATAGCCAGGAGAGACTCAGAATTCTTCCTGACATTGGTGGGGGAAGACTGGGAACTTTCCACATGACACCCATGAGGACCTCCTGCAACAAAAAATAACTGAATTTTCACTTTACATTTATGTGAGCAAATACCCAGTACCCATAAAATTACCTGGGGTGTGGGTGCTTTCCAATTTCTTGCTTGTATTGGGTTGAAGTTACACCTTAGGCAGTGTGGTGCTCTGTTACATGTGACAGGCTTAAATGTTACTCGGTTAGAATATGGTGTGCTAGAAATTGAGGTGTCCATAACGAAACTCTTCTGGAATAGCACTGTGAGACCATCATGCAGTGCCCTTGATCTCTTACAGAGAAGGAGAGATGTTTCTACTGCCCCAGGCAGAGTACAGCATCCCTCTCACATGTAGTGGACCCCATTTGCTCTCTTTGAGCATATTTTTAAGAATGCCTGGTCATGAAGTCTCTAAATCTGCACTGTTGTCTCATTAAAATATTTGTCTTGTATAAGGTACAATATGTTGAGAAAATATTTCCTTGTCCTTCTCCATTAAAGTGTTCTTCACCTGTGATTCTACATAAGAAAACATATTTGAGCTGACTGGTATCATTCCCATCCTCCAGACAGTTTCATTCTCTTTTTCTCTGATAGTTCTTGAAACTTTTCAGGCCCTCTGTGGACACCTACAGTCTTTAAGAAAGATGTTTTTCTTCCTTGCTGATGGATAAATGTTTCTCAGGGTCTCCTGACAGCCAATCCCCTTGTATTTGTGAGATCTGATTAACAGAGCACTAAACTTCAACTAAAATCAAATCAGCAACAACCAGTGTGAGATCTGCTTCCTCTTTACATCTGCATAAGTTAAGCTTGGTTTGTTGGTCTATTTTACTCCAGGGTTTGTTAATTTGTTCCCTTTTTTATGTATTTTTGCCTGTATTAGTGACTTCAAAATGATAGCTCTCCCCACCCCCAGTTTTTTCTTATCTTCTTGTCCTTTTGGAAATACAACCACATTCACTTTCTTTATCTCTGTGTGGGGCCAAATCTCTTATCACAAAACTTGCATTCTTCAGGAGACAGCACTGGCAGTACTGTAATAGTTTATCACCAGACTGATAGTTAATAGCTCTGGCTTTCTTGTCATAATAAGCCTTTTTTTGTCTCCATTGTGCCTTTTCTTTGCTTTTCTCTTGTCTGTTTGCTTGCCTTATTAAATGCAGAGCACTCAATTTCTGTAATGTGTTATATTTTCTTCTGAAGAAATCTTTGCCTCCTGCTGCTTTTTCTTCACTATGTGCTCAATCCTCTTCAATTGTTCTCCCAATTACCATCTCAAACAGAGAAAGACCTGAAATGTCTTGGGGTGCTTCCAAAACTCAAAATACTGTGGGAAAGAAAAGCAGCCAGTGCACCTACTTCATCTTTAATAAATATACACATCTCTCTGTACAAGTGTATTTGTCAGGCTAAATGCCATAGCAAATCCTGCCCTTTTGTTCTCATTGATGGAAGAGGCATTAGTCCAACCTTTAAGTGGCCTGTGAATGCTGACCCTATCCTAAAAAAAAATCACATTTAATAAACCACATGAAGAAAGGAAAGAAGAGGAAACAGGAAGAGAAAAAAATACACCATGCTGGAAGTAGCTGAGAATTCTATTCTCCTTAGGACATTATTGGACTCCAGCTGAGAAACCAGATGGAGCTGGACTGAGCCTACTCAGCACAGAAAGAAGCAAGACTATGATTGATGTGTTTTCCCCTTTTACTGAGGTCTGTCTTCTCTCTGATTGTTTACCTTGTAACCACCTTGGGCCAATTGACTGAGCACACTTCATAATGTCTTATTTCCTAAATGGAAAACCATGTCCAAATCATATGTCTAAAATGCCTTTCTCAAATTAGTTTTCATTGTAATTTACAACTCAAGCCACATAAATCAATTGAACATAGCAAACACATCCATAAGTAGGAATTTTACTTGTCTGAGTTCTTCTTTAATCATCACTGCATGACTTCACTAACTATAGCCAAAAATCTCATTAGATGTCATGCACATTTAGATGTCATGCACATTTAACAGCTTTGGCTTCATGGTAACATAATGATGTTGCTTGAGGTAGGGTCAGGGATGATTGGGATTTTTGTTTTGTTCTCTTTTCCCAGAAAAAACATCCTATTGCATGTTGTGATTGCAAATGATGCCACGTACAATGAGCCAGTCCAGGCAAGCCACTTAGGTACAGCTTCTCAAAATCCTCAGTGAAATTTAGTATTCTATAGATAAAGGGCAGTGAACTTTGTGGGTAACATCAATTTGAAATATTACCATCACAGGGATGGAAAACATTAGTAGCAATGAGAAAACACACAACGATGAATGTACACTGTAAAGAAGGAGAAATACTTCTGTTAATATAAGTTTTGCAGGATTTTAAATATTTTTAAATAAAGCCCTCCTACCTAAGCTGTAGAAATGCTTTTGTAGTGCTCCAACTGTGATGTTAATATATTTCAGTGTGGTAAATTCATGGCTCCCTAGGATACCCCGTGTCCAAGGTTTCTTTTGGCAACAGCCAAATAGTCCAAGTTGCTCTTCAAGGCTGTGAGCAATCACACCCAGAAACAAAAAAAATCAGAACTCAAACAATTGCTCATGGGTAAGCCTCCTGGAGATCATTTAAGCTCCAGTGTCCAAAAACATTCCAGGGCAAGTTAAAAAGGAGATTAAAATATTTAAATAAGGCACCTGGAGCTTTACCAAAAGGATGCAGTAAAAATTCCAGTGTAACGTTTTATATGTTCATTGGGAGAACCAAGTTTTTTTAAGCCCATACAGACACACTAAATTTTTCATAATGAAATTATGGAAGTGGCAGAGGGTGGTTTTCAACTGACAGGGATCATGACAGCTATTTGGTACAGAAACAGTCAGCAAAAATTGTGTTTCCATATGATTTGAGATTGCTTTGGGGCTACTAAATTAATATGTATTGTTCTTCCTATGGTGCCCGAGTCTCATCCATCACATACTTGGTCCTTACCATGAGAATTTTAGAGAATCTAGTAACTCTAGTCCCATTTATAAAATATTCTAAAGCCTGAAGGTTGTAAGCGAGATATATAAGTGCATGCATAAAATTCTATATTAAAATGGCAGACAAGAGAAAATAAGATATGCCCAGAAAAGACTGAGAGGCTGAATTTGGGCTTAATATGGAAGAGTACAGGAATAATTCATCCTTGCAGAGAGATATTAGCTGTGTAGTACTACAAAAGACAGAGGCTGCCAGGTTCAGCTACAAATGGTCATGTAAAACTCCATCTGGGAATAGAGTTTAAATTAAATTCTGAAGGCAAATGGATCATCTCAACATTTTTGCTCAGAGCTTGCTTTCCTGTAGATTTCAGACAGGTTTGGAACAGATTTTAGAGATGAAGGAAATTCCAGTTCCTCAGGTCAGCCTGTTGGGCACAAGTGTGTGTCCTGTGGTCTCACTATGGTACAGAGATATTATTCCCCACATCCATTATCTGCCAATTGTAGCAAAGTGACACTCCTGCTAAATGGAGATCTTGGTGTATTCTGAAAAAAGGCATGACTTAAGGCTTATGGCATTAGCAGCAGCAGAGTTCAACCTTTGTGTTATCTTGTGGAGCACAGCATGGTATCCACAGGAAACCTCCCAGCATTGTGCCACTGACATTCAACAGAGAAGGAGGATTGTATTTAGAGGGTTTGTTTGGGTTTTATTTCCCTCCACATTGTTATTTCCAGGGGTTCTAGATGCAGAAGTTCCCTTTTTTTCCATTTATTCCTTTGATTTGCAGGGGTCAGGGGCATGTCACATGCACCATTTCTGTCACTGCTCCTCATCATTTTACCTGTGGTAAAGAAGGTCATTGCCTGGGATATGAGCTGGAATTCTGCACAATGAGGCAGATATGGGTAGATCCCTTCCTGGAAGAATCAGCCTTGCATCTGAGAGAGTCAAAACCAGCACCTACATTTCATGGGCACCCAGAGATTTGTGCTCTGCTTGCTGCTGGGACCTGCCTTGTTTCTAATCACTGCCAGCTACCTCTGCTTCCTTTGCTGCTTTCTGCTTGGTTTGTGAACTCAGAGCAGTGCCTCATAGACAAGGCCTGGTTTACCAGGGCCTCAGTAAGTCTCTGTAAAAAATCAAAAAGAGCGTCAGCATTATATATACAAAGCTTATGCAACTCCTTCTACTCCTCCAAGGGCTTTAAATCATTCAGGCTAATCTAATTATTTCACCAAGTAGTGGGCTTGTCTCTCTTTATGCAAAATACCCCAAACGTTGTCAAGACTCCAAGTTATCTGGCCACCTTCCAGTTAATTAACTTAACACTGAAGGAAGTACTGAAAAACAAAATTAAAAGCCATCCAATTTCTAGCCATCCCAATTCCTTACAAAAAGTAATGCCATTACATTTCTTCAGTCAGAATATGTAAGCTACTTTCATATGACCCTAAACCCACCTTTTTTTATTCCTCATTCTTAACTACTACTTAATTAAAAAAAAAAATAAACAAAACAAAACAGCACAAAGCCCCACAAGATTGATTCCAGTAACACAGAGAAAAAATACAGGCATTTACTTTGTTGAAATGCAAAAAAGAGTCATCTGGCCCAGCAGATTTTACTGAAGCTCAGACAATAGAGAATTCCTGAGTAGCAAAGCCAAAGGTATGATCAGAAAAAGAAGAGGAGCATGTTCCCGGAGGAGTTGTCCACACACTTGGATCCTTGTTGGATCTAGGGGCACAGGGAGTTCAGGCAGCCATGCAGGTAAATGGCAGCTGCTTCCCACATGGCTGGGAGGAATCTGGGTGGGATCAGGCTGTTGGAATGGAATCCCATTCCTGCTGGCACCTTGATCACAGTTCTCTTCATGAGTTGTTTGCAATGGATCTGGTTGTATCTGTAAAATTAAGAATGCATGAAAATATTTGCACAGTTGTTGGCTTTGTTCCTGTATACCTGGTAAAACTGTTAAGATTTATTTCTCTACTGCCCCACTGTTTTCAGTGTCCTTTTTGGGCACTTCATTTTTTTTCCATAAGCAGGTTGAATAAACATGAGCTTAGATGCCGTAAGAATATAATATCTGAGTTACCAGCACTGTTTCTCCCATGATGCAGGTGGGAGAAATTGGCACATCAAAGATTAAAAGGAATTCTGCCTGCTAGAGCCGGTTCAAGCTAAACTTGATAAAAAGCCAAGGGAACAAAAACTATACCTAGACCAAGATGAACCTGTAACTGGCTGCTGATTCCCTGCCCTTCCATCCCCTGGATCTTGCTCAGTCCAAGGAATGCCATTTGGGAAGCAGAGCAGGATCTGAGGCTCGGTCAGAAAATCCTGTGTTTTTTACCCAGCTCTGTTGCTGGACAAAACTCTGCAAGTTTATTGCAGCTGGATCTGTGTATATCAACCCACTCTCTTCATCCTGTGAAGTATGCACAGACATTCCTTCTCTCCCTGTGGCTTGGAGAGTGAAAGTGGTGCTACACTGCAGCCCCAGGGAGGTGTGAAAGGCTGTATGGGGCACAACCATGCTTTTGAGCGAGGCAGACTTAATGCTGGCTCCATTTCCATGCAGCTCTGTGCTCTGCACACAGATATGTGAGAGAAAGTCAAGTGTTAATTCCAGTCAACAGAAAATCTCCATTTTTCCATCACATTTTCTCATCTTAGGAGAGCTCACAAATAATGAAACTCACATAGGAAAAATCAATATTATATTAAATGACATAGTAAAGAGCTCTCTAAAATCAACACCAAGTCAGGCTAATGAGCTACAGGACAGTGTTGCTGTACTGCTTGATGCAATCTGAAATGTTATTCAGATATGTTCAGCTCTGAAAGATTATATCTTTTTAAGTATTTCTTTTATGCTTTTAACTTTAATACTCCTCATTTATTCCCTTTTGCACCAGAGCAATATTTCCTGCAGGAGGAGTAGGTAGATGTCTGGGTGTCTTTTGCCATCTTCTCAAGCACAGGGGTGCAAAGGATCTGATCTTGCATCACTGAAATCAGGAGGGTGCTGCTGCTGAATGAATGCCCAGACACATCAAGCTCATGGTGCAGAAAATATTCATACATTTACCTCTCAATGATCTCTGAGTTCAGAACCCTGAGGCCTCCAGCACCCTCCACTGCTTGTAAACACAGCTAGAGTGGAAGGAAAATGGTTTTCACAAGTTGTTCCTCAACACACCATGCAACTGCAGACACACCTGCAGTGCAGGACAAAGCATCTAGCATTTTCATGCAGTGCATGACACAAAGTAGCTGGTCCTCAGAAGGTTTTTAGGATCTGAATTCCCACCCATTCAAAAAGATCTCTGTTTCTAAGCAGATTTTGAAAACTGGTTCACTGCTGCTGGACAGGACTCAGATCACAGCTACTTTCTGTACTTAAAAATGCCGATTCACCAGCCCTCCCTGTGCCTGCTGCTGAATTCTGAGGGCTCCTGGAACCCACTAGGTGGTATGATCATTACACTAATAGACTCTGAAGATGTGTTTTGAATTGGTTAGAAAATGCCTCTTACAAAATTAAGCATACACCTCACATCTAAGCCCTCCAGGCTTCCCATTATGCTTACACACTGCCCCCACTTGTGGAGCTCAGAATGGAAAGTGCTCTCACACCTTGTTATTTCAGGTCCCATGTGAAAATAGACCCACTGCCTGTTTTGCCTGGCTGTTTGTTACTCAGAGGCTTGATAAAATCATGAGAGATTCACATTCAAGTCCTTTTCCTTAAACTGTTCTCACATGGGTAACAGAAAGATGAGTGTGGCTGGAAATACATGCAAGATCAGAGGACAGGGCAGGGATTTATGAAGGAGGAACATCAGCCTGTGATTTCCTAGGGGAAAATGTAGGAGTCATATTTAGTGGGTATCTAGTAAAGAGGGTTCTAAGGCAAGGATTTGTATGCATTTCTGGAGATAACAAGGGAAGTCCAAGGAAGTCAGCTTGGATTAAACCAACCTCTGGGCTTCTCCCAGCACACTGGAAATTTTGTTTACTTATTCTTGGTGAAAACGGCCTGGAAAATGCAGCGACCATGAAAGTTCAGGGTCTCTGGGCAGCATCCCAAAGAAAATGTGTTGGAAGATCAGAGCGAGGTGGAACAGATCAGAACAGTGCTAACTGATTTGCTGTACACTGATTCCTGTTCCATGGCATTTACCCACAGCTGAAACAGGTGCCAGGACTCTGTGTATCACTTTTGCCAAAGGTAGAGCCTGCCTCCACAGCAGATGAGCTATTACTACACTGTGTACCAAGCTTAAAGTGATTAGAGATTGTCTGCCCCACTAAAAAAATAAAAATCAATGTTTAATGACCAGTTCAATATTTCACCAGAGGAAGATGGGTTCATTGTACACAGCAGCTCATACCATGACCCCAGGGTGAAATTGGTATCCTGCTTAGTCTCATTATTGTACCTCCCTCTTGCCAAGCACCTTCAGCTTTGCTCTTGTCTGCCTTTCCTCATGAAATTTCTTAATGTTGGAGCATAAAGACATGATGACCCTAGAGAACAGCACGGGGCACATGTGCATTTCAGACAAGAGCTTTGTGGGTCCTAGAGGGACACATTTCTATTTATTCTTTTCTGTTCATTAGAGGATCTCTCTCTAGCCCCTGCCTATATTACATTTCTTTTTATTCAGTGTCACAGCTGGGGAATAGCAGTGTCATTTCTCTATCAGTGCTGCAGAAACATTCTCAGAGGTGGGTGGTTTTGTAACAGGATCCATTTCTGCTAAAAGGACCCACAACTCTTCCCAGGGAGGCACCTCTCACAGTAAAATGAACGTTAATACTAAATCCCACTCACACTATGGCAAGCTGCTAGGATTAAACTCTGCTCCTCATGGTATGCTATAATTTCCCAGAGCTTTTAAGGGAAGATTTGCAGCTCTGACAATAGTGGGAAGAGAATTTTTACAACATAACTAGCTGGTTTTTAGCTAATACAACCATGTCTCTTGTTTCAGTTGTAGTTTTTCCAGATCACATCAATTATTAGAAAACACCAATTAACACCAATTTGTACAGAAAAAAACTACAAATTTAAAAATGCATGTACAAGTGTCTACTATAAACCATGGGCATGTTTTTTGTATTTCTTTCCAACATGTAAGACAAGATCCTTAGGAGGATGAGGGTTCTTTAGTGCTAACTTATAAACCTTACTGCTCGAAGACATCTAAGTAACTTCATTTTCTTTACCACCTTCTTTTACTCCTTTGAGTGTCTTTTTTACCTACATGGAGATAATGTAAAGTGTTACAACAAGGGTAACTTAACAGAGAGTTTGGATCTAATAGTCTTGAACAGTGTGCATAGATGTGAGGTTCTAAAATATCAGCAGGTGTCCTGTTGTTTCCCCTGTTTGTTCCTGAGGTTCAGATTGATTACCTCTGAAATGTGTGATCCATTTACAGAGAAAGGAAATGTTGTGTGGGAAACCCCAAGATGAGGTTCCCTGTTCATGCCAGCCCCAGTAAGACGTCGCAGTTTATATCAGCTAAGGATATAACCCCAAATGTTTTTGAGATGTCTGTTTATTCCCACAGTTTTGTGAGTAGAAGGGAGAAATAAAGGAGTGGAGGATGAAGGAGAAAACTGGAGAAAAATCAATCTGTTATTTCATACAAATTGACAGAGGACCTTCATATTTTGTCTTCTCTGCCATTTTAGCTGTCATGTGTTGGACACAAATGCATCACAGATACAGAAATTTGAGATCAATTGACCCAATGAACTGTTACAAGCAAACACAAGAGGGAGGGCATGCATGATCAGAGCAGGTCTGATCAGAGGTCACAAAACTAAACAGACACCCAGAAGTCCACATGCTCTGTGTGGAAGAGCTGAAATGAAGCATATGCCGATATTAAAAAATCAATGCTGAATGATTCAACCACTCAGCTGTTCTTTCTGACCTGGATGGTTCTTTGCTCACAACAGCTCTCACAAAAGAAAAAGAAAACAAACAAAACCAGAAAAAAAGACACTTGCCCAACTGGGCTCATAAAATGTCTCTGACTTTCCCCAGTGTATGTAGAGTTGGTTTTCATCTCTGCAGTATGTTGTATGATACAAAGGGCCCAGTGTGGGGAAACAATATACTTTTTAGTAGAAGAAAACATTCCCTTTTCAAGGAAAAATCAACATTTCACAACAACTAGGAAAAACCCCATGCTTCTCCCCAGCAAGATCAAAAGGAATAGTGCAGAGAGAGGTTCTGAGGATCCCACTTTGGCACTTGGCAGCCACCAGACGTTGGTTAACTTCCACAGTGAGTCTGAGTCTTCACAGCTGCAGGGATGATGGTGCAGAGAGAAAGGCCCTCACCAGACAGCTGTGGAGGGAAGACCTTGAAGAGAAATCATGGTTTGTCAGTATGGCTGTAGTTGGGGTAAGATTTCAGTGTAAGACTTTCAAAACGTGTAACAGGTGGAGCCAAATGCTGTGTGCTGTCTAGACTTTTGAGAGTTGTGGAATTTAAGGCTAATTAAATTGTTAATTATTGATATGAATTAATATATTTTATTGTTATTTTCTGTGTAATTGACATGCTTCACTAATAAAGAAAAAAGCTGTTATATGTCACTCCTTAAAATAAAGGTTCTGTTACCTATAGTCAATGAATTTAAATATAAAATAGAAATATGAATCTTCCATCAAAATCTTCCTACGCCCACAGACTTAGAGATGGCAGAGAAACACATAACTTATACCACAATATTTCTTGCTTGGAGGATTTTTTCTTTGTTTACTATAGCCTCCAAATTAACATACAACTGCACATAATTTTCCCTACTATGAGTAATAAATGCCTAATATACATCCATTTAGGGAGTTCCCACTTTTCTCCCAAACCAGGCAAATCCTAACTCTGCTAAACTGTGATAAAGCATGCCCATTTTCTTCATTCTTCATTCTTCTTCCACAGCTCAGTTCACTTAAGGACTGATGGATAACAATAGCCATGGGGAACTGTGGCTATTGAACCTATCTTCCCTGAAAATCTGGCCATTCTCAGAGGTTTTACTGTCCTGTCTACTGCTTTGAATGCAAAAGGCTCCCTCTAATAGAATTCAGCAATTCAGGTAAAGGGCTTTCTCAGCAGAAATACTTTCATTAGATGTTTGGGGGGCTTTTATTCTGAAATGTACTTAAAAAGTAAAAAAATTAGGCAATACATTGGCATACTTTATTTAAGAGTGAAAAGATGGGAAAAATAATTTGAAACTTATATTTTTATTTGCTTTCAGCTCCTCATATGTTTGGCATTTCTAAAGAAAGAGGATTTCCTGTGTGAAGTCAGAGATTTTCTTTGTCCAATGACCTATCCCCTTAAAAAAAAAGGGATTTTTTAGCTAGATCACCCATGCCCTCAAAAAGCAGCATATCCATGACTGGTATTTAGAGATTTCTCAATCCATTCTTTAATCTCTTACAGTGGAGTCCTATAACACATCTCAATCCAGTCTCCATATTGATTTCTTGTGTGCATCAGGTACCAAGGAAAGCACCATCAAAACTGAACAGCCTGATAAAATTTGTTTGTTCTCAGCACTCTTTTAATTAGATGGATGAGATGAAGGAAAAGTAAATAACAGCACAACAGGAGGGAAAGGAAAGTGAACTCCAAAACATCTGAGAGATTAAATCCAACACAGCATAGAGTCCTTCAGCTGTTCAGTATCTCACAGGACATTGATCAGTGATGCACAGGGGCTTAACCAGTGTTATTTGGCACAGAATAATAGTTGAAGGAGCAGAAGGTGTTCAAGCTGGTTGCCAAGGCCAAGGGCCTCTCTGCACATGAGAAGCTGCTGATGTGTTTCGTAGAGTACCTGTGGTCAATGCTGAAAAGTTGTTTCTGGAACAGAAAGTTGGTTAAAATTCAGACGCATTTTAATGTATAAATGTCAGCTATTGGCCTCCCAGTGTCCCTCCTCTCAGCCCTTCATTTCAAATGATAACAGGAAGAAAAAAGTAAAAAATACAAGGATAAAATTAAGGTTTTGCATCTTCACCTAAGGATATGCAGAGTAATCAATAAATTGTGGAATAATTCCATAGTATAAATACAGCTTTTCTAGGAACCTTTATCAAGAAGTAAACTTGATCTAAATATTCAAAGCTACTTTGCCAACAGAGATCTTTTTGAGAGTTTGTTTGCCTTTGGCAAAATCAATTTGTACACTGTGCACATTTTAATTTAAAATTGTTATTGTCCTCTGATTGCTTTGAGATTCATTTTGCATCTCAGCAATGAGTGTATTACCAATGTTTTTATTATGCCTTGAAATGTAATGAATGCTTTCTGCAATATTTTCCTCTATCTTTGGGATGGTCTTCTGCAGTGGGGAAAGAAAAAAGAAAATAAGTGAAAAAATCTTAAAGTGAAGTTGCAGAATCAACATTCTGCTTTCATTTCTCATTCAGATGCCTCTGTACTGATTTAGCCCTTCAAAAGTTGGGTTTATGGAAAACAAATGTGGCCTGTTTCTGAGACAAATAAAGAGCCATTCCTGCCTGTGCTAGAGACATTTTATGAAATCTCAGGCATATCTCTTGATATTGGTGTGACTGTCCATCCAAGGGCAGGAGTTGCCATTTCCTTTTTACCACTCTCATTCTTGTCTATTTGAAATTCCTCTGGGGAAGTCCTGACCTGCACAGAGCATGTGGGTAGGTGCTGTGCTGCTCTCACTGGGGATTAGGTTATTCCAGAAAATACAAAGAACAAAAAGTTGTGGGTTTTTATCTGGAATCACAGAAGGTCACTTGCTGTGTCCAGGTGGATACCTAATCAATGCAAGTTGTTTATGCAGCTCCATGGGATTTTATCTCTTTTTTGGGATAGTGTAGTGGCAACTATTGTAGCTCAAATCCACAAGTGAAGAAAGACTTGCAAGGAGATTATATTAGACATCATGATACAATTTGAAAAATGTTTGTGCTTCCCAGCATTTTAAAATTCTTAGATGTGTAATACAAATAGTGATCTTTAAAATTAGTTACAGGCTAGGAAGTGTGATCAGGTTTTGGAACAGGCTGCCCAGGGAAGAGGTGGAATCACTGTCCTGGAAGTATTCAAAAACATGTAGATATGGTGCTCAGGGACATGGTTTAGTGGTGAACATGGCAATGTTGGATTAATAGTTGGACTCAATGACTTTGAAGGTCTTTTCCAACCTTAATGATTCTATGGCTATTGTAATATTTTTTGTGGTTCAGATAATAATTGAAAAGGAACACGATTTATTTTAGCAAAGCAACCGATCTCAGGTATATTTGCTGCATTTCCCAGCCTTTTGGAAACAGTCTCCAGATGAAGCTCTCCCTTGTTGGGCTACAAATAATGTTTTACTAATAAAGATACACTGCTGGTCTGGCCTCCTACCTCACAGATTTCATCCTGCTCTGTGCAGTTTTCTAAGCAATTCACCCTATTTTAATAGTTCACTTGTGACTGGCATTTCAAACTATTGAAAATTGCCTAAAAATGCATACTAAAAATCTAGGCATCATCAGATTTTGGAATGCACCCTGATTCCTCTGACTAACAACATTTTAGGACCCATGGTCCCATTGCTCCAGAGAAGCAATATTTGAATCATGCAGTGCAGCATTACTGAGACACCAAAACCAAGCAACTTTTAAAAGAAGAAAACACAGATCCATTCCAGGGCAACTGTGCATCAGCAGGAAACTAGCTCAGGAAAGAACCTCAGAATCTGCTAAGTTTAGATAAAACTTGTATTATAAATTTTACTTGGCTGTGGGGAGTTATTGACTGGATCTGAAAGCCTTTACCCATTAGGCTAAGAGGACGTGCTGTTTACAGTGACATTTCTGATCTCAGGGAGAACAGATCTTAGAGCAGCTTAGCTGGAGACTGCTTTCTTTTGCAAAGCTCACTCATAAGAAAACAAATCCTTAGAGTGTTAAACAGTTGTTTTCAGTCATCATCCCCATCCTTTAAGTGGTTCAAGGCAACTTTCTAGGCAAAAAATTATCATGGGAGAAAAATAGTGATAATTTCTCAGTAAGGTTAAAGGCTGTTACATGAGTGACAGTTAGATTAATTATAAAAACATCTCCTAAAAGGTTATATCTATTGTTTGTTTTTAACTTGATGTTTAGTGTTATAGAATATTGCTCCAGGTTGTGGCCTGGAATTTTCACTTGTTTTGGCAGGCTGCTTAGAGCTGAATAACAAATTGTCTGTCAGAAGACAATTATCTCTGTTGTTTAAATGCCAAAATCCAAAACTAACGGTCAAAGTCCCATACCCAAACAATGTCAATTTGCAGACACCAAACCATCTGCCATATAGTAGAAATCCTTTTCCTGTATTGTTTGAGTATGAAATTCTTGATGTACCTCAGTAAGACAAGGGTCTTCACATAATAATGCAGCAGAGTTCCACCAGCAAACTACTGAGAGATGCTTAATACCAAAATTCATGAAGAATAGATGGAACCTGAGTACCCATAAGGACAGGTTCTTAAAAAAATATTTCTTCTTTTTTTAATACAACTAAAATTCACCAGAAAATTTTTACCATCAAAGAGCAGTTTAACTTTGGTCTACACACAATGACTGAGTTATTGCAAATCTCTCCTTTTTCTTTTTCTTTTTAATGTTAATATCATTATTCTTTTATAAGCAGAAAATTGGCCTATCTGAATATTTTTGAGAAGTATAATCAAATTATTATCATGAGTTATTCTTGGTTCAAAAGCCAAAAAAAGAAGATCCCTACGGGGTGGAGGACATCTTTTTTTCCCAGCATTGTCTCTTATATTTATAGGAAAAGGAGTCATTACTGTACAAGAGGTGGTATTTGATGACACCATCAGTCAGAAGAAGTATCAAGGAAAAGAGCTGCTTCTGTTATAGCATGTCTGGGGACATTTGACTAGCAGAAAATTGCTCAGTAAATCAATTAATGCTGAACTTGGTTACTGATGGGTTCTGAACATCTATTTCCTACATAATGTGGGTTGTACATCACTGTCCAGTATTCCAGGCAAAGAATTATATACTAACTGGTTTATAACTGGATTAAAGTGAATATTATTTTGCTGTATCTGAACTCAGACACACCTGAGGCTTTTTACTTTGCTTTCATTTTCCTCTATCTCTACAATTTATTGGTACAGAAAGATTTCCCTAGACAGGCCATTCTGCAAAAGGATCTGAGCAGAGCTGACTATTGATAGTTTAGGACTCCTCACTGGGGGTCCTTCCTCTGAGTTCCACAAACAAACCTCCAGGCAGGCAGATCCACCTCCAACAAGAGCCCCTGGTCTCTGTCACAGTGATGAGCAGTAGCTCCAAGAAATTACCCCACCCTTACCCAAGGTGATTAATTTACTGCATCCAGAGGGGAATCACTTGTGTACTGTGATTTCCTTATTGTGATTCTTCTGGGAAATCAGACTAGAGAACAGATTGCAGGCTTGGTTTTGATATTTGATACACATTTTTATTTTGGGGGGAGAAGAGGGGTAGATTTTAATCATGGAACTCTGAGCCTTATGGTGGTTTTATTTCATGTTCTCAGAGGTTATGATGTATAAAATACCAGGGCTTGAGCTGGTTAAGTAATGTAAAAATTAAACAGAATTTGTTTGCATTAAACAAAGATGTTAAAGAAGAGAGAGAAAACTCAAAAAAAAATAGTATGGTTACTTTGAGCCTTTTCCATTTCTCAAGTTCATCAGATACTTACTCAACTCAGAGAGAAAAAGAAATATTTTTTAAAAAGGCCAAAAAAAGAATCAAAAATATCAGTTGGCTTTGTACAGCCTGCTTAACCCTCAAGAAATCTGTAGATGCATGAAGAATAGGTGATTCAAGCTCACCTGACCTCAGACGGAAAAGAGAGTGGCAGCAAAAACCAAAAATTTCAACAAGTGAGAATTTGGCCATTTCTTTCATACGGCCTTTTCTCAGAAATGCAGGAATCCCACTTTTGTTTGAGTTTCAGTCTCATCCCTTTGTCAGAAGTTGCACCAATGTCAGTAAATAAGGCCGCAAGGATAAGGATCTGACCTTTAACATTCTGTTTCTTTTGAAATCACTGTTCAAAGATGGCTTTTCTATTCTCCTCCATTTTCCTCTTTTTCTTGCTTCCTCAAGAGGGATCACAGCATCCACATCTCCCCCCTGTGCACTGAGGCAGGTGCCAGCAGAAGGGTCAGCAGCTCTGTGGTTTCCAGCACACTGCTGCCCATACAGGTGTGAGAAAAGCATATTCTGGCCCAAGACATGTAGGCTTCAATTCTACACTTAAAAACATGTTCAACCACAACTTTACTGTTCCTCCCAGCACAAAAAGTACGGAGTCCAACTGGAGCAAGGTCAGTGGAAGGCCACTGGAATGGAGCACTTGCCCACTGAACAAAATCTGAGGAAAGAGGACTTGTTCAGAGGAACCTAATGCTAACACATTTTCAAGACTGGGCCACGTAAAGCTCAAAGTAACCTGGTCTGAGCTGTAACTGACCCGATTTGAGGAGGAGGTTTGACAAAAGAGCTCCTGAGGTCCCTTTCTACCTCAATTATCCCATAACCCAGTGATCCCTTATTCTCTGTTACACTGGTACCCAGTCTCCATGCTGTAATTGTCATCAAGAACATCAGAGCACATTTTTCTTCTTTCTAATCTCATTGTGAGTTGGTCTTGCAGTGTTTCCACTACAAAAGGTCACAGGCCCTTCCTCCCCTGGTGGGATGGCATCACACCCATGTCCTGTCATTGCCTTTTTCTGAGCCTCCTTCCTGGCTTAGAGAGGTTCCTAAGCTAATCAGCAGCACCAGGGATCTTACCATCTCTCCTCACTGAGGGAACGTTAAAGAGAAACTCTACTTTATGCTGTTTCAAATTAAAAAAAAAAAAAAAAAAAAAAAAACAAACAAACAAACAAAAAAAAACAACCCAGTTTACTATTGTTTTCCTACTTTGATTTGTAGGGGGGTTTTAAGGGTTTCCTTCATTATGCACAAATGGGCAATATTTAATATTTATGTCTCTGATAGAAGCAATTGAGCTGAAAAGTAAAAAACTATTGGCTTCCATACAAAGTTTAAGTCTCTCAGACTGCCCACTATTACTGTGTGGTGATTGCCCTGAAGAGTTGAGAGGCAGTTTAACACTGTCTGGAGGACAGCAAATGAAAATAGCCCCAGCTTTGCTCAATAAAGCACAACGGGTTTGCCATCCAATCTGATGTTCCTTGTGGCTGGTGGTTACTGGTCTGAGGTTAGGTTTCCCAAGCTCTGCCTCCCTGATCATTGCAGGTTAATTGGAACCTGGAGACTGGTGCTTCATCACACCCAAAGACACAGCAACAGCCAGAGGAGTGTGTTTAATAAACTGCACTGGAAAATTATACACATTTATTTCCATCAGCTTTTGCTTGCAGTAAAGAATAACACAATTTAATTCTATCTAATCTAGTTGGGGTGAGGATTTATCTGATGCCAGTGTTACAAACAATTAGCAAGGCTGAAAATTACTATTCCATTGATTACAGGTTTGGGATTTTTAATTTCTTTCTCCTTAATCGAACCTCAACCAGGTTCTATGTTGCCCTTGACTGGGCATGTCATAAATCACTTTGTGCATGTAGCAGCTCACTTTGCTGCTGGCCTTTCTGGTTCACTGGGGAACATTTCAATGTGCAGATAAAGGAACTCAGCTCAGGTGCTGTCTTCCACTACAAATCTCCTAAATGCAGAAAATCATGTTTGGATAAATGGGCAGTTAATAAATCCCAGCCCTTGACACTTATTGACAAAAGTTCCAGAATAGGTAGCTCCATTGTTGGTGGCTTATTAAAATAATAAGGTGAAAGGAAATCCCTGTCTCAGTGCTGAAAATTTGTCAGCCCTGAGATCTGGCAAGCAACAGGTTAGGCTGACTTTTCCCTTCAGAATGTATTTTATTTCAAGAGGAATATGTGTGATTAAAACCAAGTGCAATTCGAAAAATTTCCTGTGTGCTGAGAGAATAGCTCTGTTCTTCAGAAACTATTCTATCAGAACTCTTCTTTTTTTTTTTTCTTTTTTTTTCCCACGTGGTTTTATTGGTGAGGATAAAATCATATTCCAGGTGCTGGTCAGAACTCAGGAAAACAGCTCACAGTTCTGAATTATGCCACCTATTCAGAGGACGATGTTGGAAAATTAATTTTCTTTTCAAATTCCCTATCCAAATAAAACCAGGAATGTTGATCTCCATTGCTTATGGGCTGTTGAATGACAGAAAACACTGCAACAGTGATTGCTGTAAAACTGGGGAATGTGAAAACTGGACAGTTAAGACTCTTACCAAACTTCTTGGATTTGAAGGAGGGTATTTGGTTTTGTTGGCAGCTCTGCTATAAAAAAAATCTCCCAAAAAATGTGAACCAGGGTGCCTGGACCAGCATTTCAAAGGCTTCTCAGTAATAGGGTCTCCTGGCATTCTTAGTTTCCAGGTTTACCCTGTAACATCTCAGACTTAATATTCATGACATTTTATTGCTCTTTTTTCCAAAGTAAAGGAGGCAAATCCCAGCTGCCCTTGGGAAAGCCCTCTCCCAAAAAAGAGGACAGGGATTTGCTTTACAGGTAGAGGAAGAGACAATTATTCCCATGCTGGGCATCAACTTGTTCTAGAATAAGAAGAACACCTTCCTTTGCTTTAAAGAACACGAAAAACTTTTTTATCTTGAAATTGAAGAAGAGATAAAACTTGAGTGACTACAGCAGGAGCCTTTCCAATTCCAGAATCAGCAGAAAAGTTCATCTGTCTTTGATTTTAGGAGTTCTCTTGGGCTGGGTAGTGCAGCTCACTTGAAGACAGCAATACAGAAAGGAGGAACAGCAGTTCTTTTTCATTCCCTACATTTATAAAGACACTATTTGTTGAAACCACTCTTTCTGAGACTTTTCTTAGCACCTTATCTCCCTGCCTCTTCATTTGCAGAATATCAGGATGGGTGTTTTTCTATATTTTTCCATATTTTTTTTATACAAGACTTCTCTTGGCATTTTGTTCAAAGAAGCACCGTTGCTTAAAAATCACTTTTGCTAAAAATAAAGGGGGAAAAGACATTAATAAGTTCTTAAGGTGCTTTTACAACACCAAAATAAAATGAAATATTTGAATTAAAGTCAAATAAAATTTTGCCAACTTTGAAATTTATAGGAAAATTTATATACATAAATATCTTTCATTTGACTTTCTTTTCAGTGGGATTTTTCTATTTGTCCCCCCTTGATTGGAGGACAAATAATACTCTTCCTGTGAAGAGTTACAGAGCTTGAAAGAAGGGAATCACCTGGCATATGTCTCCTTTCCACTCACACAGATGGGACCTGCTGCTCACAAGTCCCTTTTGCCTTTCAGTCACATGTTGCTGTGAAAATATCAACTATGTTTAAAGCATAATGCAGCTGATGGACACTTCATGAAAGGCTTTTTTAAAGCTTGAAAAACTGCTTTTGAAGCCAGTTGACTGAAATGTCAGAACTTCCTCTCATTAAAACTCCCACTTCAACTACATCCCTCATTTTACAGAAAAGCTTTTTTCACCACTTCCACTCAGACCAAGAATCTGAAAAGGGTTATTTTCCCTCATGAAGATGTGAATTGTGATTTACTCCTCTGTGACAGACAATATTTCAGATTTATGTCTGCTTTTATTTTCTGAGCAGTAATATTAAGTTACAAACCATGAGTGTTTGCACTGTATACTTTTCTTTATGTTTTTCATTTTCACAGTTGAAAATTAATTAGCTCAGTAAAACTTTTTTTTCTTTTTAATCTCCAACTGCATTTTCTTGTACTCATGGGCTTGAAGTCAGGGGCTGGTTGAATGTTTTATCATTTGTAAAATATTTGTGATTTTTGTGCTGGGTATGGCTTCTGATGTTGAAGATAACTGTGCCTGTGATAGATCTAATTCTGTATACCAGGGTTTACAGGATACTGCCAGCAGCTTCTGGGAACAGCCTCTACATTCTTAAAGCTGAACTGGTTGACATCAAAAAGCTCCTTCAAAAAGTTCCATTGGCATTGAGATTTAGGCATGATGCCTCCTAAATTTATACCACTCTCTTAGTCAGAAATCAGCAATTCCAGTAAACTTTTGCTGATACAGACTTGACACAGAAGGAAATTTTATAGACTGGACTGTATATGGACTGTGTGTGAGACAGCTGCTCTGCTACACCTTTGGAGTTGCTGCTTCCTTTGGTTCTCCATCAGATTTGGGATAAAAATGTTCCATCACTGTTTTTTCCTTTCTCATTCATCTGTTGACCTTTTGAAACCAGCTCATCAGTGGTGACTCATATCTTAATGTTATCAGGTCTTGTATTTTGATTAAGAATCCAATCAATGACAGGTAAGACAAAACAAAACCATTTTCAGCTCCCATGGCTGCACACTACAGGACTAACAGCTCCTTTTTTTGCCATTATACAAATGGAACTCTGGGATAAAACATGCTGAGTAAGAAAACCTTGCTGCTACCTACTCACTCTCTCAAGTAGAATATCACTCTTAAGTCAGAACAAAAAATTATTAAAAATACTTCAGCAATAAAAATAATTGAAATGTACTTCTTCAGTTGTGCGTTTTAAAATAAATTTACTTTCCTGTCTTTGAAGACACTGTTAACTTTCTCAGTATAGACTTGCTTTTTATTAATGATGTAGAGAAGAATATATTTATGAGGAGGTGAAGGAAAAATCCCCTGTTTCTTTAGGATTTGGTTTCTCAAACCTTTCTAGAGCAAACTTGTTTAGCTTGTCCATTTATCAGCCTTTCAACACATCCTTTGTGTTCTAATTTTGTCATCTGTAGTTTGGGATTTTTACAGCTGTCAGTATTCCAAAGACTTAGTTTTGCAATTAATTTGGAGAAGGTAAGCACTCTGCAATACATAAACTTTGGACTACAACAGCTAAAGAGGGAATGGATTATGTTCAGGAATTTATTCCGTAAGAAAAAACATCTTACAGGTTCTCCTGTTTTCCATACACCATGTTGACAGGCAGTGTTTAGATTTATTTATGTCAAGATAAAATCAGTACAGTGATTAAAGCTGTGAACCATGCTCTAAATGCTCCTTTCCATTGTGTGCATTCAAATTTTTCTGGTGCTACAGATTTTGAACTATATGCAAACAGTGAATCCAGTGCTGTATAGAAATGAACCCCTGTGTCTTTCTCACCCAGGCTGTGCTTAGCCATTTTACACCTTTGTGGTCTTTTAGACCAACTTTGGAAAATATACAAGGAACCCCTTGGGAAGTATGAAGACACCATTTGGCTTTGCAAAGCTTTCAGCACCTTTGTGAGCTGCCAAGTAGACAAAATGCAGCTTCGGAAGGATCACTGTGCCACCGTGTCAAAGCTCAATGAACCTCAAAGATCATTTGCTTTTCTCCTGGTTCCCTGGATTATCTATCCAAGGTAGGTGGTTTGGGGTCCCTTCCTACCCTCAAATCCAGGAACAGGATTAGAAAGGGTTTGGAAACCTGCTCTGAGGAAAGAAGAGGGACTCCAGTGGTGGTAGAGCCAATTTATGACCACAGACCTAAACTGGTCATAGCAACTGGTCTTTTGTTCTCACTGTCTGAATCTCATGTTTTGCAAACACTGCACCTATTTTTGCACAACAAGGGACACTGTTCCATGTAAGTTTGTCATGTGTTTCTCTTATATTTTTTGCATTTCTAGTACTTAGGGTGTTCTTACTCCAATTCCTGGTGACAAATGAAAGATTGTATGTGGAATATTTCACTTTTTTCAGTCCCAACTCTAGATGCTGGCAAACACCCAGGAAGGAGACATAAGTAACACCTATTCCTCAGCTGTTTCACCTGTGATTTAATCTGCTTCAAGGAATAAATTAAGATGAAACCTCACTGCTGTTATTTGTGTGTGCAAAAGGCAAGAAGCTGCTGATGACTGTCCCATTTAGAACATAGGGGTCTTCTCCTGTATTCAGAATTCCCTTCACTTGAGTTGTAGTAAGTAGAGCTGTGGATTAAAACCTCCAACTCCTCTTAATTATCTAGCTAAGGCATGCTGATATTGAATTATACATGCTGTGATTTTCTCCATATGTGAATTCTTTTTTTGTAAGCTACTCTGGGGCTAAGAAGGTGAAGATCTCAGAATAAAAAACACATTGGAAATAGCATTTCCTCTTCATCGTTACAATCAGGTGATGGGGTATTTTGCCTGTTACTCAGTTCTTTCATAGTATTTTGATATGCTTAGAAATTTGGGACTGGTTTTTGGATGAAGGCAACTGTTGGCAGGGTGCTGTGATTGAACCACTGTGGCCTGAGATGGAAAAAACTGCTTTGGTCATCTGTTCCTTCTCATTGCCAGGCCAGGATTGGTCTTCATTATTGCACACTTGGCTAATGTTTTGTTCTGTTTTCCCTCTTGCCAGACCACGAGTTTTGGAATTTTTTCCTGGGAGATGTTTATTCTGGCTAATAGAGCTGCAAAATTAAATTAAAACTGAAGCTGTTCGATTGTGAATCACTGTGTTTCCCACAGATGTTTATGTGTGTGCTGGCTTAAGCTGGGAGGGCTTAGGTTTGCTTTTTTTATTTTAGAAGTGCATTTAAATTTTAAGGGTAGCAAGTAACCAGATGTCCCTCAGTGTGGGTGCTGCAGATCTTGCCTCATCAATCTGGGCACTGCTTTGTGAGCACCACCAGGATCCCACAGGCTGGTGCTGATCTCACAGAATTATCTCTGCCTGGAAGGACAAACCAATAGTTCAGAGCCAGCTCACCAGGTCACTATTTCAGACTCAGCCAGGAATTACCACCTGACAGCTTTTTGGAAAGCAGGGCCTCTGCAAAACGAGCTGATTAACTCAGAGCACTCCAAAGAGGTGCTCATATTTTAGAAATTGTCCCCAAATAGCCTGAAAGAGCACAATAAACATACACCAGCCTAACGCAGTACTGAATGCATCTGGCCAGCTATGCATGCCCAGAAAATCCTGTTTCTTTACCTGAAAACTGCAGCCTAAGTCATGCTGATATCCCTTTTCTTTTAATAGACCAACAGGCTTGGGGTAAGATGTTAATAAATGTGAAGACAGGGCATCATCCCAGGTTAAGAGAATGACCATGGGACCTCTGACTCATTGCTGGAGGAGCCAGAAAGAACTGATATCTCCAGTCCAATTGTTTCAGAATCCCTGTTTCTCCAAGTAATTGGAATATAGCAGCCAAGAGTAAATCCTGCAGATGGAGAGAAACCAAAAAAAAGTGGTTTTACTGGAATTTTTCTACAATCTGTATTCATATTGACAGGGACTAAGGGACAGAAAAGGGCTTTCCGTTGACATCTTCCATTTATTTCCCTGTTACAGGCTTGGGAAGAGCATTGCATCTTCCCTGCAATCCCCTAGGGGATGCAGGCAAAAGCTGTGACAAGGTAGGAAGGGATAGCTCATGGTTGTGACACTGAAGTCCTGTGCCACTGACCCATGGGATCCCTGTGTGGATGTACCAGCTCATTTTGAGCTCCAGGGCTGCATTAGATACATAAATCCACAACAGGAATTTTGTAACACCCCTCAGTGCCTCCCCTCAGGACAGACATTAATCTGTGAGTGTGTTTGGCATTTCCAAAATTTTGAGGACAAGAGTCTCATCCATTTTTTTAGCTTTGGTCACAGCACATGCAGCCTTGAGGCAAGATCCCAAGAGAAAGTGGTTGCTGTGTCTGCTGCCGAGCCTGTAGCCTTTGGGGGAAATTGAGCAGGTGATATAGTATGAACTTTCTAGAATCTACCTTGACAACAAATAACATCAGATGCTATTTCTCTAAAGCCCTGACAGGGAAGATAAAATTCATAAAAGGAGAGTTATTTGAAGCACTGTTGTCTAAGCTAAAATAATCCACCTATTTAAGAGAAAGACCAAAGGATTAAAGCAAAGAAGCTGGATGTTCTGTTACTGTGCTGAGCACAATTAGTGCTCCACAAAATGTCCCTGAACTCACCAAACCAAGGGCACTCAGGGCTGAAGTAGAGCACTCAGCACATTGAAGAAGGAGGCTCTAAATGTGCTCTTTATTAGGATGATAAGCTCCAAAGAAGGTACAGAAGGGAGCATATTTTTTAAAATGTAGAATTCTGAAAAGGTGTGAATAGCTTCATCAACCAAACACATGAATATTAATATTCATACACTCATTTCTAAAGCAATTGCTGGTGAATCAAGTTGGTATTTTCAGAGCAGGATGCAAGGACATTTTGTTTAATCAAGTTTTTAACTGGTTTACTAATTAGTTTCCCCCAAAGCAAAGAAGCTCAAATAGTGGCATTGAGACCTGAATGAGTCAGTTCTGAAAAGATCAAGCCTTGTGCTTTAGGTATTTTTTTTTTAACCTGATTATTGTGCCTTTTATGGTCGCCTACATTGGCTCCCTGTAATTGTTGAAAAGGAGTTAATAACTTCATGGCATAGGGAATAAATTGTAGATCCTCATATGAAACTTCCGAGGTTTGTTGAGATGCCAAAATTTGCCAATATCAGTATTAGTGCACTAGCTGCATTTTCAGTGCAAAAAGATCAAGTGAATATTAAATCAAATACCCAGGTGCAAAAGAGAATAGTATATAAAGGCGCTGCACTTGGTAGAAGTATCCAGGTACATACAGGAAAGCATCTCCATGTGTCTTTCAAATATATATAAATAAAGCAAATTCTTGTGCCAATATTTGTGCTTCACAGTATCATCACCACAAGAGCAATTTTGCTTTAAGCAATTTTCCAGGCCTTTTTCTATCTTTTCTAAATCACTGAAGTGGAAGCTATTGAACCATGTAAGCTTTAAACCAAAGTTTTCAAAACTGGAGACCTGGAGAAAGATTTATGAATTTTTTGCACAGGAATTTAAACAGATTTGCAGTTGTCAAAGTGCATGCTGAGTACATCTGGGAGCAATTTGCCCAAAGAAAGGTGTTGGAACCTCCTATTTGGCTATTTACAAGAGGGAATTAGATGCCCAGAGGCAGATTCTAGACGTGAACATCACATATGCCTCCAACCAAGATGAATTTTGGGTCTGTTTAGCCTTGACATATTACGACTGAGGGTATTTAAAAGTAACATAAAACACTTCTCAAAGCATTAACTTGACCCATTCAACTTTGCAAAATCAAAGCCTGTTCAATTTTAAGTTATTCAAAAATTCAAAGAAGAGGAAATGAGGAGAAGAAGAAAAAGACATAAAAGATACAGAAAAGAATAAACGTAACTACCACTCCTGGTTCCAGCAGTGTGCAGCTGATAGAAATTCCAAGGGGAGGCAGGATCAAGACGTGTTTGCCTCTTGTTTGGCCTTAAAAACCCCTTGGCCCTTCCCCCAAGTGGGACTCCTGATGATTTGGCCCCTCAGGAGCTGGGTTAGGGCCTTCAGGAACAGAGTGGAGCATTGCCTCTGGTGTGCTGGGTATTGGCAGCCACCGTGGGGCTGGGACACAGGCTCAGGGGCTGTGGGGTGTGCAGGGCAGGCCAGCACCTCCCCAAATCCAAGGCCCAAGCTGCCCCTTCCCCTCACCCAAAATGTCTCAAGCCAGTGACCCATCCAGTCTCTCACACTGGGTTATTTTGCTTTGCTCTCTCTCCTACAACAGATTTGTCTTTGAATGCTGACAGAGGGACTAGA
Organism: Trochalopteron elliotii; assembly: GCA_024734555.1. Classification (NCBI taxonomy): domain Eukaryota; kingdom Metazoa; phylum Chordata; class Aves; order Passeriformes; family Leiothrichidae; genus Trochalopteron; species Trochalopteron elliotii. The sequence continues at coordinate 9,959,422 of JANPWX010000019.1, forward strand.
GAATATTCCACGGTGTAAATCGCAGAAGAAGCTCCACTGAGGATTTCTGAAAGGTCAAAGACTTCAAGCCTTACCTGAATGCATCCTATTGGCTAAGTTTAAGCACAGCACATGGACCTCTGTGACTCCTGTTCCTGTACATCTCACAATACTCAAGCTTTCTACGAATTCTATGCACTAAGAATCAAAGTTTCTTATATATAGATACCTAAAAATTCAGCAATGTGATAGTCTAGTTCCCATTTTTGAACTCATTCCCCTTTTCCATAATCTTAGCCAGAGCAAATAAATATCAGTGGTTCCTTTAGTAAATAAAATAACAGTTGTGACTGTAACAAGCCCCTAGGAAATTATTCTGTTCTCTGGAAAGAAAACAATCTTCAATTAAATTCAGGCTGTGATGGTGGGTAGAAAGGTGTATTAATTTAACCATTTTCGTTCATAATAGTTAGAAAGAGGCAGAATAATTGCTCTTGATAACAGACTGTGTCTCAGAGGTGAGATCTGTGAGCATTTACCACTCCAAGAGGATGGAAAGGTCTTTCTTTCACCTGAATGATTTAGTGATGTCCATGAAGAAGATATGAGCAAAGCCAGCTTTAGTTTCTCAGCTCAGGAGAGTGAGAGTGTGTGGGTGTGGGTTCTATAGTGAGGGGGAGGTTGTATTTTCAGTAGAGAGAAGCAGAGTCCTCAGGTTTTTATTTCTGACCTGTACAATTTTGAGTTTCTCTTCCTCTCTTTTGCCTCATTGAGAGACCTGTATTCTATACCAGTCATGTAAAGAGCCCAACTTTCCTTTGGCCCTTGTCCATGTTTACGCTATTGAAGAGGAGAAGAAAGGGAAGGTTTGGATCTGAAAGATTTGGGAACAACCAAGCTGAATGTTTCAGGTTTAATCAAAAGGTTTAATCAAAAATCATCAGGCTTCATTCTATTGAGTTCACTGGGCACAGAATCAGACCTCTTCTGAAACAGTGAACTAGGACTCCCAGAATAAATTTTCCTACTATTTTTTCCAGAATTTATGCAGTATTTTAAGAGCTCTAAGGGAAGCTGACCCAGAAAGCCTAGTAAAGAGAAGAATATAACTGCATAAGGAAAGGTAAAACAGAAGTACATCCTCAGCTGAGTATGGTTTAATTAGATAAAATCCAAGATGTACTGGCAATCATTTAAAAGATAGTCTGCCCACTGGGGGATGAGGAGGTAATTTGCAAATCCATTGTTTGCAAATGCAAATGTAAGAAAAGGAAAGGCCTGTAAGCAAAGCTTTGTGCTGCATTAGGAAGTTTAAACAAGGCAGGTAATCGAAATTTGGCTTAAAAGTTATGATACTGAGGTAATCCTTATATTTGAAAAGTGTGATACACTTGGAAGAAACTGGAATTTAAAGATCTATTATTTACTAATAAGAATGTAAGAGTCTTTGAATATTAAAGTGCTAAGAGAAGTTTGGGAATTAAATAGGTCTTAGCTGTAGGAGAGGAGAAATATATGTAAAAATAAATTATTATTATAATTATACTTTATATTTCTTGTGATATGATTCAGGAATTGGGAAAATAATTTCCCTAAAGGAAGTGACATATAATTAGTAGGATGTAGTAGGAAGTTTAATTACATAGGACTGCAGTAAGTTTCTTCCGTGGTAGGTAAAATTACTGGAGTATTCTATGAAAGGAGTATAGAAACTTTTCTTAATTTCCTGAACTTAATAACAAAAAAGTTTGGAGAATGATTAAAAAAAAATAGTCTTCTCAGGAATTCACATTGAAGTTGTAGGATCTGTATGTTACTGAGATAGAAGAGAAAGATATTCAGAAAAAGTAAGGGAGACTTACTAAATAGGATTAAAGTTTATTTGTGAAACTGAGTTTATTAACGAAAGGTCACGGTATCAGTATGAATAATTCACTCCTCAGAGATCTGCCATTTCATCTGGCATAAAAAGCCCCATTGCACAGCCAAGCCTCTCCCAAGTGTGTTCAACATATGGGACAGCAGTTGAAAGTGTTCATAAAAATAATTCTACTGAAGAGATGCCCTTTGGTAGCACGATCTACCATCACAGCTGTGATAGGGGGATTTCATCACTCATCTTGCAGAGATCAAATGCCCAGAACTTGTTAAGAAAAAGAATGTTCTTCCAGACTCGTATATCTCAGTGCAATTAACATCTGAGTTTCTATTTCCGTTACAGAGAAATTTTATAGAGTGTGATATGAAGGGCTTCTACCCACACTCTGGAGTGCTAGAAAGTCAGAGCTGTATGACTAAAACAAAAATACTTAAAAAATGATGTGAAGGTTGCAGCCAAAGGCAGCTGAAGTGGAGGTGTGAAGCCACCCTGGGGCCTTCTCCCTTAGCTTTCCCTTTACAATGGAGACTAATTTTTCATCCTTGGGTTTTCAGAGTAGAAAGGTTTCTGGCAGAGGCAGAAAAGGACTGAATGAAAATAATTGGAGTAGGGTGAACTGGAGCTCTGCAGGAGAACAGTTCAGCTGAGGGAATTTTCTACAGGCAGCAACCCTTAGGCTCCCTGCTTCTGTGGCAATGCGAGGGCAAAGTGCAGTGCCTCCCTTCTTCCTGCTGTGCTACAATACCCTCCTGCCAGCAGAAAACTGCCCTCCTTGGCAGAAAATGTTTTGGTTCTGGTTGATTTTTGTGACTGGTTGTCTTAGCTTGAAAGACAGTTGTCTGCCAGGGAAAGCCAGAGCCTCCCTTGGAACGGAGAATGTAAGGCCCCTCCCTTTGAATTATTATAATTTTGAAATTAAGGGGGTGTCAGGCAAAGGTATGGTGATAGGAGTAACAGTTCTTTAGTAGTATGTATAACAAGGCAAACAAAACAACAACTACAGCATTAACAACAAAACAGAACCAGGGACCTCATGACAGCCTCGGCTGAGACAGAAAGGGATGGAGGAGAGGCTTTGCTTCAGAAAACCCCGGGGCAGTCTGATCCCAGTGCCCCTGCAGGACTCTGAGGAGCACCAAGCTGGAACGGCAGGAATGAGCAGAAATCCCGGGCTGGTGGATGGGGTGTATCAGAAGCTCTGCGGTGGTAGCTGGAGCTGTGGTGATGCCCTGGGGGGCAGGGGGTGCGGGGCTACAGCGTAGCAAAGACCCAGGGCAGTGCCAGAAGCTGCGAGGTGGGACAGCGGCAGCCCCGCTCCAGCAGGGCAGGAAAGAAAAATGAGCTCAGGATTTCTGGGCACATGAGCAGATGGCGGTAGGTCTCTAGGGCTGGACTTTGGTGGTGACAGTGAATTCTCCCCGCAGTAAGCAGCAGCTTGATCCTTCTCCTTCCGATACCAAGAGCGAGAGAGAGCAGCTGCCCCCAGCCCCGGCCTTTACCTGCCCCCAAAACTCACGTTATCTTCCCCCTCCAAGAGAAAGTCCCAGAGGTCAAAAAAGAGGCGTAGCCAGGTGCTACACTCCTCTCCTTTGGCCACTTCTTTGTTTTTCTTAAGCACCTATAGATACTCAGTTTCCTAGCAACTTATGGGAAAAAATTCTATAAGTAAAAAAGAAACAAATCTAACCCCCAACACTGGTAGCCTGCAGACACAGTGGATGCCCATGTTCACAGTGGTGTTAAAAGTTTCCTACTTCCATTCCATTAAGCATGGTCTGTAACAATGTGTGCCTCGTGGCTTCTTACACACGTGCGTAGTCCATCAGGCAATTCAAAAAAGTAAAACTGACTTACAAATTGTGTTTGCTTTGTGGAATATGCACAGAAGTTAACTAAACAGTTGAAAGCACACTGTAAATTACATATGGATCAAAGCAGGTGTGGATGTACAAAAGCAAACAAGTCCTCCCTTTCCCCAAAACAGAGACAGGAATAATACCTGAAAGCAGTACAGGATCCAACAGTATGTCACAGGTTATGGAATTGGATCTAAAGTACTGGAATGTATGTTCTTTGGGATAAAGGGGATTCGACAATTTTTCATTATCATTAATCTCCCGAAAGCATGTCTAAGAGAAAAATAGCAGCCAGTAGCTAATTGGACATCTGCTTTAAAATAAAACAACATTCATGTTGGGGTTTTTTCCTGTAGTATTAATAAATATAAAACATGTCAGACAGCAGGGGCTGGAGATGGAAGCTCTCTAATTACAGAGCAAATGCTGTGTGCCTGTGCCAGGCTAGACTGTTTAGCCTTCCCCAAGTATGATCCTTGCCAAAGAAAAAGAAAATAACAATTTTACAGACATGTCCTATAGTGTGGTCTTAACACATTTTTCAGAAGAGCAGCCACAAGTTGAGGTAGCACAAATGTGTCATGTGTTCAACTGTCTTTAACTGGAAATGTAGAAGTAATCTGGCAGTGACATTCTAGAGTCTGCTGTTTTCAAACCCTGCTAATTCCCATCCACATTATTTTCTAAAACACTGTTCTTTTTGAAGAAACTATCTCTCCTGACTTGCAGATATTTAATTCATAGGCTTGTGGTCCCAAAAGTTTCAGAGCAAAACATCTGAAATCTTGAAATGTCTGGCAGATCAATGTGCAAATCAGCAAGTCTTTACCTGGAGATGCTGTAAAGTCGATTTTGTTTCATGGAGCAGCTTGTGGAGGTCCCACTGATCACAGGCACCACTGGTGGGAGCCACTCACTGGAAGCCCTGATCCTTGATGGACAATTTCCAGGACTCTTGGAAGCAAGGAGTCACAAGCAACCACTTTAAACCCACCACATCCCTTGAGAATGGGACCCCCCGCCCTTATCTCTTGCCTGTCCTAGATTTTGGAGCCCTTAATCTCTCCATTCAACCAATCACATCTGTAAGTGTTGCTACAAAAGACAAAAGCCCTACTTCTATTTCTCATTCATACAAACACATGCACAAAACTGCACAAAACAGATGGCAAAGTTGGGGTTTTTTCTAATGCATAGCAGGAGTCTGGCTTTCCTTGCCCCAGGAGTTCACTGTCTAAGGATCATAGCTGGGATCTGAAGGTGACACCTCTGATGTAGGGTGAGAGATACACACCTCAGTAATATATTTTGTTTAGACTGTACTGCAGCAGCATAAGAATTATGTCTGCATTTGTGCACGTAACATATTTATACCTAAGCAAGTTGGGAAATGCATCTGAAAATCAGTTTTCTTTTATTAGTTCAAGCCTGAACAATGTAAAAGAATCATTGGGTTAATTAATATGCTCTAAAGTTCATTAGTGTCTTCTCCAATAAATTGTGAGGGATTCATAAATCTGCATGCCAAAATTACTTGATTACTTTACTGCAAGAAACTGCAATGAGAAAAACTTAGATAACCTAATGAGATCAAAACTTGAAATAAAAGCTTCATACCCAGGAGATAACACTAATCAAAGTCTGATAATTATCAGTTTGATACTGCAAAGTCTTAATTGCACTCGAGTCCATGTCAGTTCCTCAGGATCTGCTGAATATCTTGCAGAACTGTAATCCTCTTAAAAATCATCAGGGATGGAATTTGCCATCCGTGTTGCTGCTTTCAGTGGTTCTGTTTATGAAGTGAGGCAGTGGTGTGAATGAGCTATTTATGCTGCTTGTTTTAGATAAAGGAACATCTGAAAGAGACTTGGGCATAATTTTGCATTAAGGTTTATTTCCACTTTCCACTTTTCCACTTCTAAAGATCATCTCTAGTAGGCAATCTCATCTTTACAGAAACTGCTTGAAGGTATATTTCTGCAATCCACATTGTAATTTTCTTTGATCTATATTTTTTTTTCCCCTAGAGTGGATTGCTAAAGACAGCTATACCTGTTAAAATAATATACCAAGAAAAATACAAATTGAATGAGGACACTTGCATCTCTGAATGAAGTGCTGCTAGGACAACACATTGAAAAACACAAACTTCCCTATTTTCCCAGCTCTTCAAAATGGCTAAAAATATTGTCAATGACAAATTAGAGCTTGACCTTAACCTGATTGGATGAATATGAGAAAACCTCTTACAAACTTTTTTTAACAAATTTTCAAGCAATGGGAGGCAGTTTTGCCACAAGAAGCATAAATATGACTGGACAATTTGCTGTCCTGAGCTTATATATAATATGAAGTTTGCTTTTATAAGGTCAGCACCAATTATATTTAGCTATTAACCTTGAAATAAAAAAAAATAATAAAAGAAAGTAAATCCAGCATTGCATCACAAATTCAGAAACTGCAAAAACTTTTTGCACCATTGATTCAGATTCTCACAGATGAGGACTATTTGATCAATTAGTTTGACCTTATCCTACTATCAGGAACATTTCACTCCTCCACTTCTATGCTGAGCTCAGTTACCTAAGTAGTAATTTCCAGGGAATTTCACATTCTTGGTTTGAAGACTTCACAGATGGAACATTCAGCTGGCCTTGATGATCAAAGTTTGTTTCCACTATGGATTTCCTTGGCATCAGCACCCAGCTATTAGGCTGCCTGTGGGGAACCAACCTAATCTTCCTGTGCAGATGATGGAAGCAGAAATATTTCATCCTGCCCCTACTCTGTCATTAGAAATGGGGCCATGAAACCAATATTCCTACTGTGTAGAAAAATGGATTACCCAGAAGGCAATATGCAGGGAAGGTGATGTAATGGTCCCTATTCGGTCTGTTGTTACAGATGCATCCATCTAAAGAAGGCACAAAAATTGCTTCAGTAGCATAATTTAGACCAAGCCTGCTATTTTCTAAGCCAGTAAGCACTGGGCTCAGATCATGTCAGACGTTCTGTCTGTGCCTCATCTACATAATCAGCTCAGAGCCACTGAGAACTGAGGTGCAGAGGTGCCAAAGTGAGAGTCCTTGCTGTCTCTTGCTGGGGAGCAATCAGCAAAGTTCTCAAGGGCCACCTGAGAGCTCTGACCATCTGCTCAAGGACAGGAGCACATTCTTCTGTGAGCAGGACTTCATCACTAAAAGCAGTGGTGTCACTCTCTTCTGCTTCTGAACACTTGAAAATGCTTTTCAAGTAGCTGTGCTTTGGGTGATGCTGTGGAGAACAACAGCCTTTCATGGTAAGTATCACTGGAAAATCCTCCCCGAGGTAGCAGCATGGTCACTTCAACAGAGATGATGGGGAAGCAATCCAGGGTGGAAGCAGAGAGTCCCAGACATCATCTCTCCCAACCAACACAAAATGAAAGCAAACCTCTCTCAACTCCCTGAGATTCATTGGGCTTCACTTTAAGTCCACTGATTTCAATTAGAACCCTGCAACTAATTTCTCCTCTGATCTGCAGCATACCTCAGCTGCCTTCCTGGTTTATTGGCCCCCTCTCCTTTGACCGTAATTTTTCCTGGCTGTGGACCGGAGGGAACATTAAGCACCTGAATTTCCAAATTTAATTACAGTGTTTAAATAATGATACAGAGCATCGATTCCATTTACTCACAATGGCACAAAACAGCTTTAAGTATTTAACACCTGGGGCACTTCCTGTCTCACTGCTCTCTATTTAATCACATTCTGCCAATTAGAAAAATCCCTAAGAGGCTGGTCTGTTTTCTACCATTAGAGAAACTGAATGCCTCAGGCGCTACAGCAGCTTTTATTTAGTGTTTTTGTCCCGGAGAGAAAGATTTACTTGAAATTAAGTAGATGGTGTGTTTGAATCTATATATTGCACATGTACAACTCATTTTGAATTGCTTGGGCACTGGTACAGTCTGACCTGAGTTTATAACTGGTCCACTTGTTAACTCTTTTTCTTGGTCTGCTTGCACAAAAAGACTCTGAGGTAGAGAGACATGGATCTTTGCAGAGAAAATAATGTCCAGAGGGCTCAGAGCATGTCTGAGAGGACAGTTACATGTTTCATTGTACATGAGTGCCAGTTCCCAAGCACACTGTATCCTCTCAGGCCCAGGATGCTGCCAGCAAGTGTCTGCTGTGGGCACCTGGTGAGGTGCTCTCAGTCCTCAGGTCCTGTGAGGCCACACATGTCCTGCACCTTGGGCAGCTGCTCTGACCTGGCCTGGGATGAGCTGAAAGCTGATCATGTTCTGTTCTCTGAGTATTTCCACACAACTCCAGCAAAACTCCATCCCAGAGCTACAGACAACAGCAATACCTCAGCACACCTATGCCACAGAGTTTGGAGCTTTCCGATTTAATGAGACCAGCAGGATGTTTTTCACTATGCTCACTCTTTCCCCAAAGCTCAGGGCAGCTGAAATTCCTTGTCATGTTTCTTTACAATATCTGAAAATCCTTTGCTCCCTGTTGGCTCTAGTTCTCTACTCATTCTTCCTCTTCCTCTCTTCCTGATGCTTATTTACAGACACTTCCCAAGATCATCAATGTAGAGGAAATATAGAGGGACTTTCTCTGCTGTACTTTTCCCCTGACTGTTCTTGGCATTTCACTTTCTGTGTTTTGCCAGTGATCATGCACCCAGAGAAGCAGAAGGACACTGACTCAGGTCTGGTCATGTGGGAAGAACACAGGGAAGTTTGAATTAATCCTTTTGCCCTAGAAACCCATGGAAAAGGTCTCTTTGATACAGACACAACCAGCTTGTACTTGTATTTTCTCCATGTGCCAGTGAGGCCAGTGAGAAATTGGAAGGAAAAGAAATCATGGGAACTAAGGGGGTAAGGCAGATACAAATGTATTTACAGTAATGGATTTCACTTCTTGGGACTGAAATCACAGGGTTTCTTGCCCAAGTTTCCCATACTGGCTCAACCAAACAATCCCATTTATGTTCTCTGTGTCACATTTATTCAGCCAGTCTCCTAAGAGAGGATAATTGTGCAGCTTCCTTGAACTGATTAACAGCAGCTTTACATTAATAACAGTGTCCTCCTGACAGCTCTTGATGCTATTTGTTCTGCTGCTGTAGCTGCAGTCCCAGCACCATATCCAGTGGGAAACATCCCACCCCCAGGTCCCTGGCTGGTCTCACCAGCCCAGCAGAAGACCAATCTCTTCCCTCACCCTTTGCAGCTGTAAGAATGTCACAGCCAGGCTGACAGCTCAGCTCATGGCTCCTTGCAACCACCTGGGAGATGGTTTTCCTCCTGCTCACTATTCCATCCACCATCCACGAGTTCTTGCTGCCACAGAGCCTCACAGTGGGTCTGATTGTCCATCTGCACCCCAGAATGGATTTACACCCTGTAGACACCTCTTCTCTCTGTCTTTACCTTCCCCAAGATCCATTATTGCCTCATGTCACTCAGGGAATGTGCAATCAAATGCAGACTGCTTAAAATCTCATTTGCCTTTCCTTGCAACCATCCTCACACTTCTGTTTAATCCTTTGGAATGTCTTCTAGTTTGCTCTTATCCTTAATGTTTCCTAATGGTCTCTGCTATGGAGGGAGTGCCCTGTGCTCCCTTGGACTCAGCAGCAGGAGCAGAGGGGCTGAGGAACTGCTTGGATGTGCTCATGTCCCCTTGAAGGGAAGTTTTGCTCCCCACATGAGTGCAAGGAAATTCCTATCAGATCCAGCCGCTCATTCTTCTGCTGAAAAAGCCTTAGCAGACCCTGTCTGAAATAGGTTCAGTTTTACATATCTTGTATAGGTTATTCAGCTGCCCCTATCCTTTTTTCCCAAGTTTCTCTGTTGTCTCTGGCACTACAATTTTATCTTTAGGATGAGACAGATCTTCTGAGATCTGCCTGTTTTGGGCCACCTCTTCCTTGTCACTGGAATAAGCCACGAAGTCTCTGTGCTGAAACCATGTCTAAATTCCTTATGCCACATTTTATCTTAGTCTCCAAGAACACCTTTGTGCTGATTTTGTATTTGCCTCTTCTGAAGCTGAATTCTCATCTCTCCCTTTACTATCTTTTCCAGTTTTTTAAGTTTTTTAGTTTCCTGGTTTTCACACTGGAAAGAGCTGGAGGCAGTAAAGTGGTTTATGAGGTGATTTTTTTGTATGTAACTACTTGTATTTGCAACAAGGTTTTTAGTTCTCAAATATAAATATTAGAAGAAAGGTGGAAGGAAGAGCCATAATCTCTTGCTTTGTAGCTTTAATCAACTTCTTAGGTACAACCCTTATTAGGAATAACATTTATTTATTCATCTTTTCTAAATTATAGTTTCATTTTGATGCTGTCACTCTCTTTGTGCAAATACTACCAGAACAAAAAGATGTAAAGTGTTGAGGGCCTATATCTCCTTACCACTCAGATGTGAATGGCCATACCAGGAGCAACATCTGGAAAATCATGGGCAAACATCCACTCCTCCTGCTTCCCAGGGCAGCTCTCCAACCTGAATTGATGCAAGGCTGTCAGGAGTCAGAGGTGTGAACAGCCCCTTCACCTCAATGGAGCCTTGAATCTTAAGATTAGTACAGGTGGAGGAAGGAACCTTTTCCCAAGGAAAGGCTTTGGCACATTCCCATCATTTGTAAATGCAATTCCTGTGAGACTATGCTCCGCTTGGTATATTTGCATGAGCAAATGGTCTATATTTAATTTAAAGAGAGGCTGTTTGTTGAATGTAACATGAGGACCAAACTTTACAGATAAAGACTACAGACCATGGCAAGAAGCTGTAAATGTCTTTTATCTCTGAGCACATTTGACATCTCTGCTGTACATGGAGCATTTGAAGACAATCACAGGGCTCCAGTTCCATGGGGCAGCTTGCAGTGAGGTGAGCTACAGCTGCACACTGCCATTTTTCACAAGGATTTTGCTGGAAAACTTCTCCAGAATATAAAAGAGAATAAAACATCACACTCATCTATTAGCTTTGAAAAATAGAAGGCACAGACACAGCAAATGAAAATTGGAATATGTGCATACATTCAAGCCCTCCAGAGGAATGGGCATTGAGGACTGCTGGGAATCAGGTTCAGGAAAGATCTGATAGAAATTTGTGCTCTTGGGAGGAGGGAAGGGACACATATATTGCGGAAACTTGCATTTTATTCAGAGAAAATTGTATTTTTCTCCTTCATCTCCCTTCTTTTCTCCCAATGCCATGGGCATTCATTCCCCCTGTTCTGTGAGATTATGTGTTGAAGAGGAATTGGCACAAGGGGTCAGTTCCCCAGCTCTTTTCTCCTGCAGTGTCTGCCCTACATTAAAGGGCTGGTCTTGGTTGGAGCAGTTTGTACCCTTGGTCTCTGCCTGAGCTTTACCTACTGGATGAATTTTCTCCTTTGGCTGGTTACAGAGAGGGCTTGCAACTGAGACAAAGCTGGGATTTTATCCTCTCATTTTTAGGATTTCTTTTTTTTACATTACGAAAAGGACAAACTGATTTGTTTCCCAATGCATGAAGCTTTTTATTATTGTTCATATTTCAGATCCATTTTGTGGAGGTTCACACATTTCATATGAGAATAGATCCCCTGGGTTTTACAGTGTAAGTGATGGCACAACTAGCCAAAGTAGCAGTCACAGCAACATGGAAAGCCAGAAAACAAACAGGCTCTAGAGGCTGCATTCATAAAACAAAAGGAGGCAATAAACCAAAAAAAAAAAAACATCCTCAGAAGCTGGGTATTTCATTTATGATGGCATCAGCTCCCACACAGCCAAAATATATAGAAAGATGTAATATTTTGCTACATAAGGTTTTTCAGATAATAAATATAAACACTGCTATTCTCTCTGGAGCTGTTTATTTCAGGGACCTGGGGAAAAAAAGTGTACTTTCTGGAAAATATTAAAAACAGAGGCAATTTTTTCTTGTGGAGAAACTAGTAATAATCACTTTGTTTCTGAGTTTCTCAGGGCACTCTAGTGACCAGTGAATTTTGCTTTTAATCAGTAACAAAAAAAATCTCTCATGTGAGAAGAGGAAAGACCAGAGGCCAGAGAGGAAAGGTGTTCTACTGCCTGGGTTTGAAATGGACCATTGTAGTTTGTCCGAACACAGTTTATATTTAGATACCCATTTTCAACTGCTCATTTTCTTAGGTGACAGTCTCTGATTATAGGTGCGATACTTCTCAAATTCTAAACTGCTCCAAACATTAGTTAAACAATATCTCATCTTTGGATGTCTGTCAGTCTGACAAGATTGGAAGTAGACATTTGCAATGAGCTCACAGTATTCTGCTGTGGTTTAGGTTTTTTTCACTTGTAGTCAGGCCACAGAAAAATAAACTCCTTAGATATACTGCTGCACGTATAACGAAAAAAAAAGTATCTTTTCTGTGAATTTATACTGTACCCACCTGCAGTATTGCATCCAGCTCAGAGACCTCGGGGTGTTAAGTCTGAGAGGCAGAATTATTGATCCATTTCTGGAATGGGAAGGATTTAAAACTGTAAGAGCACCACTCAGAGGTGCTTGTGCCAAGGTGCTGTGCTCCTTGATGAGGAGGTCCAAGACACAGGACGCAGAGGGGCCAGAACAGGTCTGAGGATGCCAAGGTGTGCATGGGCCACTCTAGTGTCCTGCACCATCAGGAGTTTTCTCAGCTTGACAAGCAGAGAGGAGCCATCTAAGTGGAAAGTGATCTAAGTGTGATAAAGCTGTTTGAGATCATTGTCTGTGACAAGGGATGTGGTCTTTTAGCAAGCCCAGGGTACAGTGGAGACCAAAATCAGTGATGGTCCTGGGTGCCCACCTGGGTGTTCCACCTCTGCAAGGTGTCTGTCTCCTCCAGACAGGGGTACCTGCCTTCTGCTGTTGTTTTCTATTTTCATATGAAGTACACAGATAAAGTACAGATTGTCATGCTCTGGAAGGTTGAGAGATATAGATACATATATATATATATAGATAGATACATAGATATATAGTTATATAGATATATGTATGAAAGCAGCTTCTACAGCATTCTCTGACTAATTGGAGAGAAAGGATTTTACTGCAAATATTTTATAAAGGACAATCTGCCAAATATTTACTTAATCTGTGAAAGCCTCTAGTTTAGACTGGAAAAGCCATCATCTCTTCTGGGGGAAAATTGTTTTATTTGACATTAAAAGGAAAAAAAATAAAATAAAAATGCTTCATAGGTCACTGAAGTTCATAATTGCTGAGCTGAGAGTCCAAATGTCATCCATGATTGAAACACCTTCTCTTCATTCTGATTAAGGGAAATATCTTCTGATTAAACTTACTATTGGCTGGTTTAAAGAAGTTATTATGGTAAGAAGTGCATTACTATCTAGAATGTCTGCATGCACCTCTTCCACAACCACAAGCAATCCAGACTTGCAGTTCAGCAGATCAAGCCATAGAAGGCAGCAGGGTTATTTTTCTCTCCAGATAACACTATACAGCTAATTAGCGGGGTGAAATTTATGTATTCCATGTTGAATCCATAAACAGATTATGGTATACAAGCAAGTTAACATGATATTCTAATAGGAGAAAGAATGCAACGGAAGGTGTCTACACTATTCCAATTGTGTCTCTATCTTGCAACCTCTCTGACATAATTAAAATTTGTAGGACTATTTATAGGTAATATTACGTCTGGATGAATACAAGTCTATTAATTAGATTTTCCCAACAGATAAGTTGTCCTCAGTGGTTTGTGCTATGTCAACATCACAACATTGTTCCCAGCATAGGCTGTAGGATGCAGACATTCAACCACTAACCTTATCCAAAACAATTAGTTCACACACCAAAGAGTAGTGAAGGAATTGTGAAGTGCTTCCCCCTTAGCTGTAACCAACAATATCAAGAAAGATCAAAGGAAGGGTTTTCCCCAGATGTCACACTCCATTTCCACTTCATTTCCCCTTGCTTGGTTTGATTGATGCTCCAAGCTAAAGAAAAGAGCCTTATTTCTTTTCTGAGCAGATTTTGTTTCTCAAGTGTAAACAAGCAGAGATGTGTAGGCTGGGTAGCACAGGAAGACAACAAGCTAAATTCAAATTAAAGATATCAGAACTGAGTACACCCCAGAGACCTGTGGGAGTGCGAAACACATCAACATCTCTGAGGCTGGCCGCCCACACTGGTAGTGTGATTGAAGTCCAAAGAGATGGGCTATCTCCTAAAGTCCTAAGAGATGGGTGTGGCAAGCCTATAAATAGCATGTTGCAAGTATAAACAGCATATTGTGTGCTCTCTCCTGGTCAGGATGTGGAGCACAGCAGTGCTCAAGCCCAGTCCTAATCCTGTGCTGCCCTCCAAGCAGGGTGAGAGGGGAGTGCCTTTGAGCAGTTCACAAAAAAGGAGGGCACTATGCAGTCACCAAGTTCTGACATTTTTCTTTGGCCTGACAATTTCAGGTATCCAAGTCCATGTGTGCCCCACATTTGCACAATTTGTAAAATATAGACATTTGAGATTTTGAGGAGACACATCCCTCAGCTACAACTCCCTTTCACCCTTCCAATTCTCTCCCCATCCCACTAGGAGGAAGTAAATGTCTGTGTGTGCTTAATTGTCAGCTGGGGTTAAACCACGATAATCCTTCTGGTGCTCAAAGGCTTCGAGGTAACAACAGGTTTGGTTGGAATGTGATCAATCAAATTTAAAGTCTTGTGCTCCTTAGTGGCTGCTTTTGGTTTTGCTGCTTGTCAAGGTCTTTTCTGCTCCTCCCTCCAGGAACGGGGAAGTTGAGGGTGCACAGGAGCTGGGAGGAGACACAGCCAGGACAGCTGACCCCAACTGACCAAAGGGATATTCATACAATATGGCATTAACAGCAGCATATAGAGCTGAGAGAAGAGGAAGGAAGGGAGAGTATTCAGATTGGTGGTGTCTTCCCAGTTCACCATTACATGTGAAGAAGCCTGGTTATTTTTCTGGAGATGGCTGAGCACCTTCCTGGCCATGGGAAGGGATTAATTAATTCCTTGTTTGGCTTTGCTCACATGTACAGCTTTTGATCCACCTGTTAAACTGTCTCTATCTCAAACCTTGAGATTTTTCACTTTTACCCTTCTGATTCTCTCTCCCATCCCACCATGGGGGAGGCAGTGAGTGTGTGTGAGGCTTGGTTGCCAGCTGGGGTTAAACCACAATGCTGTTTTGGTCAAATAGTCTATTCTGTGCTCACAAATTATGGCTGGAGAAAGCAATGACCCTGCTGCCAGCCCAGTGATCAGTGCACACCTCCAGGGACTGTGAATTCAGGTTTGCAGTTCCCTCCAGCTGAGATAATTCTGCCCTATGCTCCTCACAACCCTATCCTTATTCCACACAGCCCTCTTGCCACTCCTGCTTGGGTCCAGCTCAGGACTGGCTCAGGGAAGAACAGGCAGAGCTGAATCTGTGTCTCTTGTAGAGCCTATTGCACAAGAATCTTGTTGAAACAACAGTGCAGGACACCAATACCTCTCAAGAAAAGTAATTCTGCCTTATTGACAGCACAAAGAATAGCTGCAAGAGTAACCACTAAATAATAAAGAATGTAATATTAATATCAGTTAACTAGGAAAAAACATTAACATACAGGAATTCAATTTAGTGTATGTCCTACCCGGTGACTGAAGGACAAGAAAAGGGTAAATGTGCATTAGATCATAACAATGATGATAGTTTTTCCTAATAAAATGCATTACTGTCATCAGAACCACTTGATATATTTACAACCAAGTCTCCATCGTCCCTTTGCATCTGCTGTGACTTAATTATGATGGTAGCACCAGCCTGCTAATATTGTTTGGAGCTGGCTTAATTTGCCTTCCATAATTTAGGCAAATTACAGGAGGTGAGAAGGGCTGAATGAGTAAACTTATTAGCAGAGAGACCTTCTCCAGGATGCAGGCTGGATGAAGGTTACAGGAAAAAGATTACAGTAAAACCAAAAGAAAGCTAAATATTTCAGGCTGAAGCTTTCCCTTTTACATGGCTTGTCTCATAACAAAAAGTTAATTTACTTGATCCCATGCTATAATCAATATTTTTATTATTTTTTCTTTCTATTTCTGTTTTCGGTCTTCAGGTCAGTACTTTGTTGACAGCATAATATATGAACCTTGCTCAGTGGCCATTATTTGTATTTGTAGCATTGTAGATCATCCTTCCACAAAGGAAAAGAACAAAAGAATAATGTTTCTGAAAATTACGATGTCCACATTATAGCTTTTCCTCCTCTTGAAAAAGAAAAACAAGAAAAGAAATGGTATTTGTGGGAGCTTTTAAGCTTTTTTTCTGTCTCTCTCATGGGTGTAAATACAAAGTCATCTCATTAAAATGTATGAAATTACCCTTGCATAAAATTAATATAGGAGTAGATTTGGTCCCATGCTTTTTTGTATGGATTCTGAAGTATCAAAACTGCCTCTGCTATATCAGGACCTACATTCATGTAATTCAGGAAAGGATGGGGTCTAACGCACTCTGATTATCCCTGTATCAATTTTCAGTGGCAGCACTACTCTATATTATTGAATAAGTTATTATGCTTTGATTGATTTTTCTTTCTTCAGGCATGAATTTTACATTTGAGGCAATTTCTGTGAAAGAAAGAAAACTGATGCCACAAAGCAGGAACCCCAACTTTTCAACACAAAAAGGGTTTTTTTGAATAATTCCTGTGGAAGATAAATTGGTAGTAAAGTGTTGTTCTACATTTGACACCTAATAAAGACATGGGGATTTTTCTCTTGAAGGGCTGAATTTTTGCTCCAATTGCTTTGATTTTTCTCTGCCCTCCTCACAGCTGGGATGGATTAGGGCTGCTCTCAGGAGACCTGACTCAAAACACACTGAAGACTGTGACACTGACCTCCACACATTTTGGATTAGACCGAGCTGAAGTTTGCTTGGATTTTAAGACTGTTGGTTCCTGTTTTTCCTAGATTTCATCATGAGGAACAAAAATGTGCTTAAACCTGCCTCTCTTGGATGCATGTTTAATTTGAGGCAGGCAATGTAATATGGGCATTCTAACTGACAACCAAAACCTTTTAAAATTGCATGTTTTAGTTAGTGTTTGATAGTCCCCCAATGCTGTCCCAGAATTCCTCAGACTGTTCAGAACTTTCTCTCTACCTCTGTTTTTATCTCTGATTTTTACTAGATGTGGGCAATATTTAACCCTACCACCTGTATGAAGAATTGATTTAATAGCTTGGCAAAATGAAAGCTTGGAAGACACAAGGCAGCTCACCCACAAGAAGTCAATTACTATCGAGGGAATGGAGATGGAGGGCAATATTGTCGTGAGAATAAATGAATCAAAGGAGCAAAAAAAATGTTCATGGCTGCCTTGAACTTGGCCCAGGTGGCAGCTGCTCTCTCTATTGCTATCACTATGGCAAAATTCAAACTACAGAGGCTGTTAGATGTGGGGGCTCTTGTTCCAAGCACATGGTAGTAGTAGGAAATAAAACAGCATAAAAGGTAACCAAACTATCTATGAACATCTAGGAAGGAGTAAAGCAGCAGGAATAGACTTGTATTTGGCATGTCATATCAGAGCAACCTATTGCTGTTTGTGACTGGCCAAGATGCCTGGGCTGGGAAAGAAGCAGCAGGTACCATTTATCTAGCCCTTACAAGGGGTTTTGTTTTGGATGCCACCTTTCACAACACAATCAAAAGTAGAAGAGAGGTCTTGAATGAGCCCTTCTAGTGTGAGACTTGGAAAAGGCACCCAGCCAGCATTAAACAGCAGCTCTGTGTTTAACTGTGAGAAACCATCTTGCTCCCAACCACCCCATGCCTTTCACTGGAACTCCTCATTTCCCTCTCACCTTCCTATGTTACAGGGTGTTGTTACTCCTTAGCAGAAGAGAGTATTTCATAGAATCATAGAATGGTTCAGGTTGGAAGGAACCTTTAAAATAATCTAGTTCTATCTTCCCCTGGCCAATTTAAAGCCAAGAAATATTGGACTTCTGTCACCCTTCCCCTCTCCCCCAACACCATGTGCAGCCTTAGGAGGTGACATGCTTTCTCAGAGAAAACAGACAACCCAGTCAGATCCTACAAAACTCCTGGTCACTGAACTGCAGGGACAACCTCATTCATTCCTACACATAAGCAAGAAGAAACAAGGAAATTGCAGTTGTCAACTTGTTTTGGGAGAAATAACAAATAAAGTTTCAAGTCTATCAAAAACACAGTGTTATGAGGAAGTTAATTATTACACAAAAAGGTGTTAATAGATGGATAAGGATAAACCATATGGTGCCTTTCATGCAACCAGCATAAAAATCCTTAACACTGTAAGACTAAAATAGACTAGATAGGATTATTTTGCTAATTCTAACCTTGTGTCATGGTATTTTTATCAGTTTTTGTATTGTGGAAATAAGACAATAAATTCCCTTTAGCTTCAATTTTCAAGTCCTTATTCTCTTTCAGTGAGGTATTTCACCAGAGAGGTATTTCACCATAAGACTTTAAAGTCAGTCTGTTTTGGGAGGGTTGCACATACTCATAATGGACACATGTAATTTACTTGATACTAGAGAGACAAAGACAGATATGCTGTGTTTATTCAGAAATAAGACCTTTTTTAATGATTCATTGCCTGTTCTGAATAAATAATCTTGCATATATAATTTGTATCAAGATGGATGAGCTGTTTCACCAATATTAAAGATAGTTAAGAATACCCTCCACAATATAAATCACCCAGTTGCTGTGAGGGATGTCACCTTGTATGACAAAATGGAAGCTTAGGAAATTAGAAAGGAGATTAATGTCATGTTCTGATGCTCTTGCATAGAAGTTATATATAGTTTGAATCTCTACTGCTTGATTATTCCATAGCTGAGGTAAATTGGTTTATGGAACATCCAGATGCACATAAGGAAAGATTAGATGCAGCAAACATTTAAATTAATCTGTCTACTAAGTGTGTCCAGAATCAATCACAGGATGTAGATTTTTAGCATTTTGAGCCTAATTCCTTGCTAATGAGAGGTCATTTTTTACTTAATGGAGTTCTTCTGGAAGGCAGTTGTCTGCCATTTCATCTGATCACACCAAATGGCCTTCTACTTTAAAGATAACCTGAATTTATTTGATTTAAATTCAAAATTATCTCCTAACAGGGATCACTGATAAGCACTGAAATTTTCAGGAAAGGGAGATCCCAGTGTGGCAGCCAGTGACTCCATCCAATGTATGGCTGCACTGGAGGCAGTGTGAGGATGTGAACATGCTCTGCTTTGAGCTGGCCAGAACCCTTTGACCCAGCTTTTGCTGTCACATGGGCTGGATCTGGAGGCTCAGAGCACAAGTTCATTGCTCTGGGGTAGTCACCATCATGTAAGCACAGTCACTTTCTGGGCACATTGGAAAACTTCTGGAAGGGCATCTGTGGTTCCTTCGCTGAAGTTCTAAAGCCAAGGAGGGCCAAGAAACCTGACTGATGTTAAAGGCTGAAAGTTAAAATTCTGTGTCAAAAGATATCGTTCTCTAAACTTTGCCTTTGTAATCACAGTTTGCTACTTAAATACATCTGTGCTGCTTTCCAGCACAATATACTGTATTATCTGCCAGATGCTGCCCTTGGGAGACGGAACAATCTCTAGCATAAGGGAAAGAGTTCATTTTACATAACAGTTTTGAATTTCAGTCCTTAGATAGATTTAAATTAAAATAAATGCATCAAATTCCCATAAAGAACATATGGAGTCAAAAGCTTGCAAATTGTCTTCCTGAATTTCTTCATGATGAACTGGACTGGTCTGCTGAGTAAGTCCAATTGTAATGGGACATGGTTCAATGTGGCAGCCAAAGCCTAGAAGGCTGTTTTAAATTAGGGATTATTTTAGAATTAGGAAAATGCAGCCTTATCAGATCTGCTTGAATCTGTAGTTTAAAGTAAATTGGGTCATTAGAATGTATGGTGTGGTTAATGCTAATGGCTGGTTGGTTTAATTACATAAGAAAAACAGATCTAATCATTGGAGTGTAGGGGTTTGTGTTATTTTGGGAGTATTGTTTATTTTTTTTTATTTGCTTTTTAATTACTATCAGTGATGATGCTAATGTTCTATGTGCTAAATTTCTTCTCACAGTACATTTATTAGTTAGCATGTCTGATGATACAACCTTGAAAGTGTTAAGGAGAAAAAAACTAGAACTGCACTGAAAAGCTGTGACTGGTGCTGATTTTCTGATACATGTTCTCTCACCTCTCTTTCTTGTCAGATGGAAAGCAATACACAAAGACTTTCCAAGCTCAGAAAAGCAAGAAAAGCCATAGAGACATGAATTAACACCCTATTCTATTTTTAAATTGAGAGAGTATCAAATGTCACCTGGGAGGGTCAAGCGTATTTACAACAGTGAGCTCAAGCTCTTCACTGTTCACCTTTTTTACTGCATATCCTGTGTGGTGAAGGTCCTTTGGGTTATAACTTACTGTCATATGACTACTAGAAAAATAAATTAGTAGAAATTATGAACACATCTAACGACTTTAATAATGGGCTACCTGATGCCCAGAAGACACCTTTGCCAACTACCTGGTATCTCTCTGATGAGATTTATCAATAAGTGCATTTTTACTAGAGCCTGATAAAGGTTGTGAAGCAAACACAGGACTGTGAAATATCAGATATTGATAAACTGGATCAGCCATAGAGAGTCACCTACTGTTCTTAATAAATGAAGCCCAGGTGAGAAAATACACGGAAGCACCTAGGATAAGTCATAATTTGGGAGTGGACTGGGAAAAGATAACTCACCATGAACCCTTCTGAATCAAAATCATCTAGTAAGCCATTTGAAGATGAGTAGTAAATGTGAGCAGAGGGTGACCTCACTTGGAAATGGGTAACCAGCACTTAAGAGTTTGATCTGACACTGGTGTTCACTGCAGAAGTTAAACTATTAACCTAACTGTTACTTTAGTTGTCCTCTAAAAAGTATATGAATCTATTAAGATATAGTCACAAAAGCAATAATCTAAATTATCTCAGCAAAACCTGCTCTGGTTTGCAGTCAGTTCTCCTGTGAGGGTGAACTCTGTCTTGCAGTTCCTGCCCCAAGAGATGTGGGCATGGCACTGAACCCACAGAGCCCTGGATGTGGTCACAGCCAGTCTTGATACAGACAGTGGTACCTCAGATTCCCCCCAAAAAGCAAAATTGGAAAAACTTGTGACAAGCTCAGCTTCAGACACCTCTTTATCCGTAGAACCATGGAATTCTGGAATCATTGAATCACAGAATGGTTCAGGTTGAAAGGGATATTAAAGGTCATTGTGTTCTAACCCCCTGCCATAGGCAGGGACACTTTCCACTAGACCACGTTGTTCAAAGCCCCACCCAACCTGGCCTTGAACACCTCCAGGTATGCAACAGTCAGATTCTCTGGGCAACCTGTTTCAATGCCTCACCACCTCTCACAATAATTTCCTCCTAATATGTAACCTAAACCTATCCTCTTTCAGTCTGAAGCTTTCCCCCTTGTCCTGTCACTCCAGGCTCTTGCAAAAAGTCCCCCTCCATCTTTCCCACGGGCTCCTTCAGGTACTGGAAGGCTGCAATTATGTGACCCCAGAGACTTCTCTTCTTCAGGCTGAACAATCCCAATTCTCTCAGAATTTTCTCATAGGGGAGGTGCTCCAATTTTATAATCATCTTTGCAGCATCCTGTTGACTTGCTCCAACAGGTTGAGGTCCTTCCTGTGCTGGGATCCCAGAGCTGGATGCAGCACTGCAGGTGAGGTCTCACCAGAGCAGAGCAGAGCAGAGCAGAGCAGAGCAGAGCAGAGCAGAGCAGAGGGGCAGAATCCCCTCCTTCACCTGCTGTCCACAGGGCTTTGGATGCAGCCCAGGACACCCTTGGCTTCTTGGGCTGCAAGTGCACATTACTGGGTCATGTTCAGCCTCTCATCCACTATTACTGGTCTCATCTCTAAATGTAGCATCATAAAGCTGTTAAAATCTGCAGACTTCACATACTAAAAATATGAAGCATATAAACAGTACGTGCCGAGAAGAATACAAATGGTTATATTTATATATGCATTGGCCACGTCCCTTAAGTTTTTCTCCCAGACGGGCATTAGGTGAATACAAAATATCCCAAGAGCACAGAGTTAAGCGTTGACCCTGTTCACATTTATTAGACCATATGCTTTGCTGCCAGGGGGGTATGAACTTTTCATACTCCAGATCTGAGAGCAGCAGTCCCATCTGTTAATGCAGCTCCACAATTACTGTTGTATAGACAGACAAATACTGTGTTTGATATGGACTCACTACTGAATGCCAACAAAATCTCTAGGACCTTATCTATTTAACAACTGAACCGTCAGTGAGAGTCTCATTGTATTCTAGATCATAGGCTTTGATTCAGGATAGCTTTTATATTTATATAAAATCTATTTAAAGTATTCCAACTCTTTAGTAGATCATGATACATAACAGAATAGATGAAAAATTTTATGTAGTGTTCTGGTTTTAATACTTAGGACTAAAGAGTGAGGGTTAGGAACTAATCACTAAAAGAACTATATATTTTGAAGAATGTTTTCTATACATCACATTTGCTGCAGGCTGGATAGATGTATGCATATTTTCATTGAGATAGAATGTGCAGTTATATATTTCTTCATTTCAGTCAAATTTAGATGTCTAGCCTGCCATTATAGATGATTAGATAGCTATATTTACTGCTCTGAAATTATTCTTAATAACACCATTGCTCTCAACCTGTTTCTTAAGCTCCAGAAGGGAAATTGATATTGTGGGTAATTATTTTCTGCAGTTCTGAATACAATAAAACTGCACATACTGGAATCACATGTATGTCCGTTCATAAAAACACACCCCCACACCGCTACAGAACAATAGGCATTTTTCAAAAATGTAAATCCCCCCTGGTTTTTCCATATATCACAGATAATATGCATGTCTGCAATGGATGATATATGGAATAATGTCTTACTTTTCTCAGCAATTGCTTCACTCACAGCTCCTGCTAACACCAGAGCAAGGGACTCCTACTTCCCTCCGCGGCCATTTAAAAGTAATAACCTCACACTATCTGTCATCTTCATTGCAGTGTAGTTGACAAAGGAACAGACACTGAGGGCTTATTTCTGGCTTGGAATTTGACCATGAAACTCTGAAATTGCAGGTGTAATGTTTAAAGTCTACAGCAAATATGACTGCAATGCTCCCTCTGCAGAGGGTCTGGAGTGCTCTGTCCAGGGGGCCACTCCCGAGGAGGGATGAGTCACCAGAAGTCAGACTTCATTACCTTGTTCATTGTTTGGGTCTTGATTGAGAAATCTCCAGTTTAGGTTCTGCTAAGCTTGCTGCAGATGTCCCAGAGATAAGGCACAAAACCAGCCTGTGAAGGAGGGAGCAGCAATTTTTCCTTAACACCACACACAAGAGCCACCCACACTTACCCCTCGTTATCCTGTCAGAGAGATGCCTAAAGGGACATGCTAAACCATAACCCACACTCCTCTGTTTACTCTGCTCTGTTCTCAGCCAAGAGGAGGATGATAGGGAGTGTCTAAGTCCCCATTTGTTACTGGGAAAAGGAAAAACAGAAACTAGGAAGTACAGCCTGAAAAAAAGAGTAAAAGTAAACCACCCAAAAAAATCCAACTGCAATAAACAGCATTATTTTATCTGAATTTTACGTTTTTCTGTTAATCAAGTAAAGCTGATTAATGGATGGGTTCAAAAAAAGGGCGTATGTCCTGATTTAATCCTTTCTGACATTAGTGCCTCACATTAAGCTCATCTGTCTCAAGGTGGTTTGGGAGCTCTTTTGATATTTAAAGGTACTTCTTCTCCTACGCCAGACTTCCCTGAAGGGCATTTTGTTCCCCTAATTACTTTATCTTGAATGTAGATGACAGTTTTTCAGAGAGAAAGATGAGGTAAATCCCATCTTTGGGTCCCTGACCCAAATGAATCAACAATGGACAAATCTGTGCTATTAAAATAATTTGAATTTCCAGTTTTAACAACTCTTGAAAGTGATAGAGAATACTTGCACAAACTTAGAATATTTCTACTTGAAATGATGAAGGTGCATAAATGACATGTATCACGTAAGGCACCTGTTCTCATGGAGTGGTTTGTTTCCTGTACTTTCCTAAGAAAAATATTTCAAGCTCCTACCTCTCCTCAGTGCTAAATCAAAGTTTGACAGTAGATATATTGTTATTTTGCATGAGTAGATGATGCATTAATTTATAAGCCTTTAGAAAAATGCTGTTTAGCAACTCGGTATAAGATGAAAGAATATAGCCATTACTTATTCCTAGCAAACAAACACCAGGTGTACAATTTACACGAAGAGAACAATATCTGGCACAATTCCTGTTGCTGGGAATAGAAGGAATTGCAAGCAGTATCCCCATTATCCTATCAGCCTAATTTGGCCAAGCTGGTTTTAATGGAGCGCGGAAATGCTGCTGCCTGTTCATCCTCTCATCCCAGGAACATATTGTAATTAACTGCCTGAGCAGCTGCACGGCGGCAGGAGAAGGCTCTAAATGATGTGACTCTGTTGATATTATTACCTGTGCTAAAATGATTTTGGAGATTGGAAGGGAAGAGCTGATTGCCTTTTACAGCAGTGTCTAAAGCCTAAATGAGTTCTGACACCTGAAGGAAGGAGAAATAACCCGCAGACTTCACATCAGCACTCTGTAAAATGTGTGTGGAAGCTTGATCACCATGACCTCACCCTTGCAATTATTTCGGCCCCTCCAGTTATTGTCACATATTTGATCCTCAATTTTGGTTAATTGATACTGTGAGTGTTAACATAAACTTGATGGCAAAAGAACAGCTATTCACTGTGTAAGCCAATTTCTTCGTTATCGCAAGGAACCAAGATACCACCAATGACCCTGCTTGTGAGTAAACAGCAGTAATACATTGCAAATCTGACAAAAAAGGGTGCCTGGGGAAACTATTACAACACTATATTAAATGGAAGAAAATGGAGTTAGCCTGGCAGACAGCTATAGTTTGTAGGCAAGGATGAAGCAAGCACTGAATAAAACATTTAGGTATTAATAGCAATGGTTAAAATACTGTCTTCTGTAGGATGACATAATAGTAGTGAAAACTGGGTGCTATCTCTGTTTCTAAAGAAACTGAGATTCAGACAACTTATGATCATGGTGAATTATCATTAAATACAGCTGTGGGCCAAAAGGCAATTTAAAAACTACTGGATCCAGACTGAACAACCCCAGGTGTCTCAGCCTCTTTCCATAACTCCGTGTCTTGTTCATGTCACTTATGCCACCAAAGCAATTAGCAGCCTGGTCTAGTAGACGGTATCCCTGTCCATGGCAGGGGGCTGGAATTAAATGCTCTTTAAGGTCCTTTCCAACCCAACCCATTCTCTAATTGTTACCAGAGGTACAGGCTTCACTTGTCCTTTTGGCTGCTAGAAGCAAGGAGAGTTAGCTGAGGGTGTCAAGGATGTGCTTCCAAAGGCACGATCAAGACAAAGCTGTGGGAGCTCCAAGAAAGAGTATGGGAGTGAGTGATTTGGTTAAACATCTCATCCTTCTTCAAGAACCTCTGCAGATGTCACCCTGTAGCTGTTTGGGGAGATGATCCAGTGCAGAGGCTGTCAACAGGACATGGATCTGTGAATGATCCTGGAGCAGGAGCACGGAGGCTGCTGCTTCATAAGGCTTGTGATCTCATGAAATTTTTTTTGCTTCCTTCTGTCTGTAAAAACGTGACATGTTTGCAACTCACATTTATAAACAGATTTCATAACCAGGTCTCAGTTAACAATGGCTTCCCCCTGCTTGTTTGCAAAAATCACATGATGAGTCTTGTTTGAGAACATAAGGTCCCCTGTGAAGAAAACATTTCTCACAAGCTAGTTGTGCATTGTTTAATACAGAAGCTTCTGGGCCTTATTAGTGTTGTTATTTGTATTTCAGAGAGCACCACAGAGATTTGGGAAAAGTTGTTTCCTTGGCTAGATGAAGGGGTTTCCCCATGAAGTGTTGCTTCAGGGACATTAAAATCACAAGTGAAAATGGCACAACACAAACCACAGATGGGCATTGTGACATGATTAACAGGGAATATAAATTACAGCCACAGCAGTACTAAGTACTAAATATCAGCATAAATATTTGTCTGTTCCTTCTGTGAATTCTAACAGAGATTTATACGCAAAAGTGCCTTATATTACCAAAGCATTTGTTCTAATAATGTGGATTTTTTATACTCCTAGTGTTATGAGCAGTATTAATTCTTTATTTGAAGTACATTTGTCTTCATCATTCACAGTATCCCTTTCATTTACACTCAAAACTCCATCAGAAACATGCTGTATTCATTCCACTGATTCTGATCTAAACTACCCTCTTGGGTAAAAGATTCAAAAGACATTTATTCTGCTTTAATTAGACCTCTAGCAAATCCTTGGGAAATGGCAATTTTGAGCAGAAGATGAGAGAGCTATTTCCTTTAGATTCTCCCTACCATGAGAGCAGGATGACAGAAGGAGTTAGGAGTTAATAGGAAACATTAACCAGAATTTGCCCTTGCAGCAGCCAGCAGTTCAGCTGCCGTTTCATATTTCTTCCATGACATCACACGCACTTCCAGACTTTAACATTTGTCCATGGCCTTCAGGGAGTGCACAGCCCAGTAATAAGATGAACTGCTTTTAAAAGATTGTTCTAATACCATCAGGGCTGACACAGCACTGATGTCAGTGGAGGTAAGGGAGAGTGCTGAACTCCTCACCTCTGCTCTATCACAGGGAGGATGAAAAACGAACACCCTGATGCTGCCAGCATTACCAGCTGTCTGCAGCTGCCCACAGCCAGCACTCAGTATCAAAGGGTGGGGGGTGCCATGGCCCCACAGTGCTGATTTTTGAGTGCTGTGATGAGGGAAGAGCAATGGGGTCTACTGAGGTGGGGAGAAGAAGGGGCACAGAAATTTCAGCCTTTATGCCAGGAAACCTGGATGTGACCATCAGCTTAAAAATGCTCTCCAGGGGTACAAGTACACTGAGACATTATTAAACTGCATTGGCTCACCCCAGTGGTCCCTTCATGTACTGGCTGGCCTTTGACAGGTTAGAGAAACACCCCATTTCTCAGTCACAACAATCTTTGTCCTAAAAAAAGGACACTAATGCATGGGAAAAACAGCGACTAAGGCATCAGAGATAAAAATTCCTTCCCAGGGCTGCCCTTTGACTGCCCACTGACTTGGGGGGAGTCTCTGGTTTATCTTGTTTCTCTTAGGAGCTTCATCTATTCAGTGCAAATCTTTTAGGGCAGGAGCACCTTCTGAAATGGATTTGTCTAACATCAAAGATGACTGATGTCCCCCAAGTTCAACTGCAGTGTATAAATAGTAAGAAGGAGACCAGCAGGCTGCAGAGAGCAAAACTTTTGTGCTTTGCATTGTTTGACCTTTCCAAAATGTAAAATTACAAATATTAAAAGGATAGGATCCAAATGTGCAAAGGAGGAGGAGTAGACAGGGAGGGATACCATGTACTAATAGCTTATGAAAAATCACTTGGAAATTTGTCATCTGCCTTCTTTGAGATAAAAAGCCAATATAAAGGAATCAAGAGCAATTATGTCCCAGCCTGTGAAGTGTCTTAGGCTATGCTCAAGCCTTCATTTTTCAGTTTATGAAATGTCTTGGTCTCTACTTAAGCCTTCAGTTTTGATTCCGTATTTTGCACTTTGTGTGCTTTGTCTCCTTTGTGAATAATGGATTCTGTCACTATTATTAGATATTACTTTCATTGGTGTGGTACTTACAAGTGGTACTTACACTCTTGAAGGTTCAAGATATGGTGAAAAAGTGACCTGACTGTATTTGTAGAATATAGTGGGATTTCAGCAGTTCTTTCACATGCCTAATGAAGATAATTGTGATAAGAGGGCCAAAAGCTGAAACTTAAAATATCCAGTCTGGAAAGTTTTGGTTTTTTTTTAAAACAACAGCTGCAGAAATTTCTGCTGGAGCCGAGAGAAATAGTTGATAACTCTCTTTCTCTTTCTCTTTCTCTTTCTCTTTCTTTTTCTCTTTCTCTTTCTCTTTCTCTTTCTCTTTCTCTTTCTCTTTCTCTTTCTCTTTCTCTTTCTCTCTCTCTCTCTCTCTTTCTCTCTCTCTTTCTCTTTCTCTCTCTGGGTTTTTCAAACCAATCTGAGTGTGTTTCCCAACAGCCCAAGGGGCTTTGATGTCATTCAGCATAGCAGGGTGGAATATTGCTATCTCGTGAAGTAACATGGAGAAGTCATGGAAGAAGATCCTGCCTTAATAAAAAGACCAAAAGAGCTTCCTGTAGAGTACCAATTTAGTTGGACAGTAACTCTGTGCCATCCTCCTCCTGGAGTTAAACACTCTGTGAGCACAGCATAGGGAAGCTCTCTCCCCTGCAGAACTCACAGGGTAAATGTAAGATGGGATACAACGGGCAAGGAAAGCACAAAGAAACCAGCACACATCATTGGTGAAAGTGATAAACCCAGTGATCCCAGGAGAGGAAGAACAGGGGCCCTGCTCACAGAGCAAACAGGTGTTTGTGGGAGGGGTTTCAAGGAGGATCATAACAGTCATTTCAGACTGGTCTGGGTTTTTTTCCTGACTAATGCCAGGGAAAAACCAGAGAAGGCACAGAGGAGCTCACTTGAAGGCACAAAGCAACTGAGCTGATGCCAAGGCCCAACTGAGGAAGGCAAGGAGACAAAAGTGTAGGCTGTGAAATATTTTCAACAAGTTTCTGTTCTCTGCACTCCAGTAGTGAATAGCAAAAGCAGTTGGAAGAGAGGGTGATGACATGAGCAGCAGTGTTTTGAAGGGGCAGGAAAGGGGAAGGTAAGATGCCACATTATGACAAAGCAGCAAGTTAATGGTGTCACCACAGTGACAAAGCCAAGAGATGGGACAGGCAAGGGGGCAGAATCAGGGCCACATTCAGCATCCTGGTGAGACTACACATGCCCAAAAGAGCTACAGAAGACAGGCTAAGATGTTGGGTAGGAGATTGATTGTGGTGTACTCTTCGTGTACCTCTCAGCATGGGATTTATTCTCAAAATGCCTGACAAAACAGATTTGCTTTTCTTGATGTTTTTGTAATATATTCTTCATAATTCTTCCAGCCAGCCAGCTGATTCAGCCTCTGCCAGCCATAGGTGGGCTGTGGGCTCATCACAGCAAGCAAATGCAACTCTATTGATTTAAAGATGTATGAGTCTCCTGCTAGCAAATCTTTGTATTCAGTGGTTTCTTCATTGCATTTAATCATGGGACTAGGTCTTCCATTATATTCAAAAGACATCTTTTCCTTTTTTAGGAGGCTTAAGGAATAGCACATGGAGAGAGGCTTCTTTAAGCAGGTCTGCACACAGGAAGCAGACTTTAATGACAAAAAAGGTTGGGCTCGCAGATCCTTTTCATGCACAAGGGCACAGTGCACTTTGCAGGTACTAAGCTATTGCTGTAGTAGTGCTCAGGACCAAACAAAAATTACCTTTTCTCTCTCCTTCAACCGGTTTATTAGCCCAGCAACCCTCACCTGCTTTTCTCAGAGCAGAGTCAGGTTGTTTTTCTGTTCTTCTCCTGGTCTCACAAATCTTGAGATCTGAGTTGTGCATCTGGAGGGATGGAGTACATTTTCTTGAAGCAAAATGGCTGGGGACAGGAGCGACAGAGGCTCAAACCTCCCACATCAGGGAAAGTTAAATTTCTGTTTCTTAGGTCCTGACTTCTTTTGCCATGTTTGAACAGCTGTGGTCTGCCTATCCTATGGATCTGTGCATGGCAGTGGGCTCCTGCAAATACAGCACCACAGCCAAGTTCTCCAGGCTTTTGGGTAGAATCAGACATTGGTACTCAAATCTGAATGTCAAGAGATCTTGAGGGTGACATGGGCACCAAACTGATCTGAATGGGTGACAGCAGAGATGTGCAATTTTGTGTTTGTATGGAACTCTGGGGCTGACCAAAGGCACACACAGACAATGGACAATAAGGAGAGTATCAAGAGAATGGCTGCTTTGAAGCAGCAGTCTGAGTTGTTGGCACCCAAATTTTGCAGAACATTAATCTAAATTCAGTCTTAATTTAGGTGACTTCAATCTTGCCTTCGCTGCAATTTCATGGAATTGAATTTTGTCCTGCACTTATCTCTGAAGTAAGCTCTTCAGGGACACCTCAGTCTTAGGTTGGTATCAAAATACATTTATCATTCCCCTAAATTTTCATTAGTTTTGTGATTGTGCCTTTCTAACCTGATACGCTGCTTCCATTAGTCCAAACACAGAAACAGCTGATCTGACAGAAGGGCCCTTGCCTATCTTATTTATCTTTTTCAATATTTTTTTTTATAATTTCTAGATCATGTACTTAGAATAAGTCTGAAAGATAACCATTTGAATCAGTTCTTTCTTAGCCTATAGTTATTTTTAGTTAGGTCTCAGTGTAATCATGGCAAAGAACCCCAGTCTTGATCAAATCTGTTTGCTCTTCTCCCTCTGTTTCTCCAAAACTGTAATTGAATTGCTGTATAAGTCTAGTGAAAATAACATTTTCCACTTTCAAGCATCAAAGGTCTTCACAAGTATTTATTGATTGCTGTCTCCTGTGAATCCCCTTTGAAGCAGGTATGGTCTGTTATAGCTGTTTACCCATGGATAAACAAGGCATGGTGCTCTTCATAGAGCTTGAATGACATACAAGAGTAAATATTTTTATTAAATCCCTTCCTTCACTCCAAACTCGGATAGGAAACTTCATCCTTCCCTATGAGACTGATCATGGACTCAACAGCTCAAGAGCTTTAGCTGAGCACACTGGAGCTGAGCACAGAGCACTGGGCTCTTCCTCTGACCTGCCTGTGCTGCCATGGGGTTGTCAGGAAACTGCTTCTGGGAAGTTCCCTGGATGCTGCTGGCACTCAGCCTGTGCCTGGGACAACCTGCAGAACATGGCACAGCCCAGAGGTACAAGAAAGCTTCCAACCAAAGTGATGGCAGACACAACCCTCTGCAGTCCCATGCAGTGAAAGAAAGAATGAGCAGCTGAGGTCCCACTTTCCATTTGATCTCCCCCACTTCCTCCAGTGGAAAAATTTCCATATGTCACATGCTTGTTCAGGAGCTTTCAAAGGGCAATGAAGCATTTTGGCCTCTACACAACTGATTTATTTTTTTCCCCCAGAATGGTTTGCAATACTTTCTTTTGAACTTTTTTGGCATCAAACTGGATCTCCCTACCAGACATGCACCACTGAAGGGGACCTGCCAGTCTTCTCCACCTGGAGACACATACATATCACAGATGCATTCTTGTATAATTTTTTTCTGTGAAATAAATTAGGTTCTTTTTGTTTCCTCCAGTAAAATAAACTTCTGGCTTATAGTTTGCTCTGCCTGCTTCATTTTGTGTGTCTTTTTCTCAGGTATGAAAAACCAGAATTCCCATGCTATTCCAGATAAAGTCTCATGACAATCTTGTATTTCCTTATCTCCAGTTATCTCACAGCTGTACTGATACCCAGTTTAGTTATCTTAAGTAGTAATTTCTTACATGTCGAGAAGAATGCACTGATTAATTTAGAAAATCTCATATCAAAGAAGACTTCAGATTATTCAGAGGATTTTGTTTTTGACAAAGAGTTGTAGTGTATAAATTCATTTATCTGCATTTCTATATTTTCCTTAATAATTTCTTCTAAAATCTTAGGTATAACTGGAATCAAACTAATTGGGTATTAATTATCTATGGAGACTTTTTACCCACTTGGTAAGTCTTCTCCAGTGAATTCCTTAGACAAGATCTCTGATGAGATCAAGAGATATATGCAAAGAAATTGTGTCAAGGAAAAATATTTTTCACAATACCACAGGTCAGCTATTTTTCTTTAGTCCACTGAAATCCAAAGGTCTGATGAACATGAGCTTGTGAAGCCAGAGTCAGATGTAATAGTCCTGTCCTTAAATCCCCTCTTTTCACAAGATTTGGCCCTTCAGAACAGGGTGATTTAAAAACTTGCCATCCAAAAATGTCCCTGGCAGGTCACTGATTAGATGAGAAGTTGATTTTGTCATTGCCAGTAAATGTAAACCACTATCAATCTCAGTTTACATTAAAACATCAGGTTGCAAACTGGGCAGACTGACAAGTCAGATTCACAATCATCTCTGATTTAGCTGCAACAGCTGAAGAGTTTGTCATCCAGGCGGGTAACATTTTCAGCCAGCACAGGTAAATCCAGTGTGAATCAGTGTGAATTGCCCTTGTTTTCTCAATTACCCAGCTATCAATGTACAAAGGATCATGAGAGATATGCTGCAGAGCTCTGACCTCTGCTTCAAAGGTCTAAGTCTTATCAGAAAATACATTATTCAAAATAAAGTGTATACATTTCAGCTATTCCTCTTGTCCCATCAAGCAGTGGCTATATATTATTATTAATATTAATAAGAATTTTATCAGAATGCTGTATTCCAAAGCTTAGGAAATAAATGGACCAGGAAATAGATCCCTACTTTTTGTATTGTGAAAATGCTGACTGTTTGTAGCTGCAGTTCCTGCCTTGGTTGGCAGCTGCATCAGTGACAGGCAGGGAGAGGTGAGAGCTGCTGCTCTAGAATGAGACTGAGCCTTGTGGAATGAACTTCTCAGAGCAGAGAGGCTTTTGAAAATGGATGGGGGAATCAGGGTCACTGCAGTAGCTGAGATTTGAAATGGCAGTTGCCACCAGGGAGGTGACAGGCACAGGGGAAGGGACATGGTCAGACATGCTGGCTGCCTGTGTGGAAATAAATGTTCCTGGACCTTGAAGTCAGGTGGTACACATCAGACTGCATCCACACTAGTAAATCATGATAGCCCCCCAGAACACGGTGGTTACACAAAAAACACTTTGGAGAATGATCCCTGGACTGTCCAATCTGTTGAGGTATATCCAGTGAATGCCGGGGAGTTCACAAGTTGGAAGAGGACAAATTCTTGACAGAGAACAATCTAGGGATTTACTGCCACATGGAACAACATTCCTGTGCCCAGGATTATGCTGGAAATTGCAGAGGTAGCCTTGGTATGCAAAGGGATGCAGAACTGTGTGGCAAAGCATTCCCCACCCCCGAATGAGGATCTCTGTAATAAAGAAAAGAGTTTCAGTTTACCTTTAAACATTTTAGGAAGTTTAACTAGAAAACTCTGTGCCCTTCTCATTGTAATTGGCTCAGTGCCAAGAGAGAGGCACTTGTGGGACCTTGTCACTGTTCTTCAAATCCTATACTTCTCCCTATTGCCAGCATGCCAAATTGTCCCTCCTAAAACATTAAATATTTAGGAAGGAGCACAAAATAACTAGAGGGCTTTTTGGAGTGTTTCTAGCAGGGTGTCAGAGGTTTCTCGGACCCTTGTGCACGGCTTTTCTTTTGTTCTCTGCAACGTTTGTTATTTTTCCTTTATTAAACCTTTTACTTTAAAAAACACCTCTGAAGAGCAGTCTTGCCAAAATTATCTTAAGCCAATCTGCAAGGGCTGGACCCTCAGAGATTGATACATTTACACGAGGTTCATAACACTCTGGCCACGTGTTAAACTGTATCAGAACTGGCGCCTCACTGGTAGGGAAAGGTTTGTTAGCATCCAGTTCTTCTGGTATGGCTAAGGAAGTCACCAGTAGAGATGGCTGCTCTACACACACGGATTAGTCCATCCCGTAACAGAGAAGTCAGGGCTCAGAGAAGACTGAAAGCAAGGACTGCTGAGTTGTTTTGCTCCCTCCTCAGCACATTGAGGCTGGATGAGCAGACCCCCAGGTCCAGTGCTGGTTGCAGGGCATGAGCTGGGGCTTGTGGCTTCAGGGGACGAGGCAAATTCACTGCCCTTGGAGCCTGAGGTTTGCAAAAGGGCACCTTGTATGGGTCTGTGAATCCACATCCACATCTGCTCAGCTGGTGCAAAGCCCTTAAGGTGCACCTCCCATATTCATGTGGATGTGAAAATATTGCTGTGTTTTCACAGAAATTCTCCCCAGCTCTGTTGTTTATCCACTAAGATCACTCACTTTTGTGTTACTTCGGTCATTTCAATGAATTTCCCGAGAAAAATGAAAGGCAATCTTTCATTGTTCATGTGCCATATGTGACTTTCAAAAACAACCTTGTGGGCAGAGATTTTTAATTTCACCTGGTTAAAGAGGCCTTTAAACAGGAGTCAGCAGGACCTCTGCCAGGCACTGTCCTTGTGTACCCAGGACAAAAATCTATGGAAGGTAATGGAAGAAAAACAGAATCACCCACATTGTTCTCCAGTGCAGGTGAATTTTTACAAAAGGTCAAAGTAGGTACATTTAGAGATGCAAGGACCATGCATGGTTTGTTGGGTTTTTTTTTTGGCTGTCAATGAAAATAAACAATTTCATCTTTCAAGTGACAAATGAGTTCTTATTTGGCAGAGTTGATTAAATTTGTTTTGTGAATAGAAAAAAATGTGCTGCAGTTCACTGATACAGAAACAATTAAAATAGATTGTTTTACCTGATGCAATTCCAGACATGAAATAATTATCCTTTTATGAAATCACATCTGTGAAAGGATAATTGATTTGAATGACTACAATATTTCAGAGACAGGAGTGAGTACAGCACCTATTTACCTAAACAGCAAATTCTAATAGTCATTAAAGATTTAATTCTTAACATTGGCTGGTTTAATATTTGCTTGTTTTTACTTCATACATATATTTCCATTAATGTACATGTTTATCTCTTGGATATATATTTAAACATCAAAATGTTTGGCTTCAAAAAAACCCCAACTAATTAACTTGGAGTATTGCAGATGAGCCATAATTTACTTAAATGACACAATGGTTTCTGAACCTGCTATTAAAACTTGTTGTTTTGACAGACTGTCTCAATGAGTCCACATAACAGGATGTAGCTGTTTTTGTTGTTGCTGTTATTTGGATATTAAGTAAAATAGTATAAATTCCTCCTTTTTTCTGTTGCTGAATGGATGTTCTGCCTAGAGAACAGGATTCTGTATAGCAACCCATTTCCTGCTGGCCCTTGCAAATGCTTTGACATGCAGAAATAGGATCTACACTGGCATCCAAATGTCTGAAATACATTTGAATAATCCCAGAGAAAGGCTGAAAAGCCAATAGAATAATTTAAAGGTGTGACACAGGAAGAACACCTAAAGGGATTTACAGCATACAATGTAAAGGACAACTACCTCAGGGATAGAGTGATAAATATTACTTAGAGAACGTGTAAAATAACATCAGGAAGAGTGGAAATTTAAGCATGCTATTTGGAAATGATCAGTGACATGACAATTAGCTGGTGAATAATATACACAGAGCAATAACAACTTGGAACATCTAAGAAGGAAAGCTGCTTTGAATTTGCCCATTGTGGGCAACTGAGAGAAAAGCATCTGCATCTGTGAGAAAAGCAAAGGAGTTCTAGGACAGATGAGAAGTTTTCAGAATATACAATGAAATAGA
Source organism: Trochalopteron elliotii (assembly GCA_024734555.1). NCBI lineage: Eukaryota > Metazoa > Chordata > Aves > Passeriformes > Leiothrichidae > Trochalopteron > Trochalopteron elliotii. The sequence goes on from JANPWX010000019.1 coordinate 9,994,735, forward strand.
AATATCACTGAATCTCTCAGCACTTCAGTGTCCTCATTCCTGGAGAACCCTTTGAGACAGTGAGGTCCTACATCAAGACCCTAAACTGGGCATGGTGAAGAAACCAACAGTAAAGTGGCTGGGCTAATGTGCAAAAGGAATCTGGGCACACCAGGTTTGCTCAAGCCATAATGACAAGAGGACAAACTATTTTTATTAAAAAGTACTTCCTTTTCTCCATTTTTTTCAGTTCCAGGGGGGGTGAACCAGGTAAATGCAGGACAAATAAACTGGGCATGAGTACATTTAGATAGAAACCAGGAGAAAAATTCCAACTCTCTTGATCACAACCAGTACATATCAATAACAAGAAAAAAGTACTGAGACAGATCCTGATCAGCAGTTCACATGGATAAGAAACTGTGTACCTTTCATAGCAGGAAGCAGAATCTGATGACCTTTTGGTCTAACATTCCTGGTAAAATAAAATTGAGCAGCCTGATCAATTACTCCTGACTCAGGAAATTGTCCTTACTTGTGACTGACTTAAAAAATGCATGGGAATTTAGCATCTGTTTAATTATTGGACTGAATTAGAGCTTTGCCAAGCACTGCATGCTAATGTATTTTGATAACAAGAACTAAATTTCTTGATGCAATATTGTGTTGTTAATAGAAAAAAATGCATCATAAAGCAAACAGAAAATACAGCATAAAATAAACCAAATTTAAGATTAAAATAATAGTATAAACGCCTCAGTACTCATTTTATTCTTTCACAGCAGAAAGTTGGTGATACTTTCTCTTAAGCAACAGAAAACCAGGTTTTATATCATCCTAATATGAAAATTAAAAATGGGCAGAGTATATCATGTTCTCTGTGTTTATTCTGGTTGAACGTTGCATTGATTTTGTGCTATCCTCTGCTTTAAGTGCTTGCTATTAAAGCTGTGTGCCATTTCCATACTGCTGAAATGCTGTGTTGTTAACACAGAGAAACGATTCTTTTTAAAGGTCCATGAATATTTACATGACAAGGATTTTGGTGGAAATGGAATCATCATTATCTTCTATCAGAAGGGACCAAAACAGCACCAAAAAGAAAAGTGAAAAGTTCAGATGTAATTAAAGAGTAAGGTCATTGATTCCATTCTCAGAGCAGACTCCAGTAACCAAAAGAGTTATTAATGGAGACAGCATGATGACGATCAAAGGAGAAGCTTGCAAGATTTTCAATACTGGGCTGTTTTCACAGCTGCAGGCCTAGAGCCAATACAGTTATGAGTAGCTGCAAAGACAAGTTAAAGTAATAAAATTTTTATGGAGAATGTGCTTTCAATTTTGGAAATATAACAAAAACCAGTTTGCATTTGGCATTGCTTAACAAGTGGGAGCAGAGAACGTGGTTCAGTTTAATTGTTGGAACAACTAAGATATTCTTTTATTATGAAGTCATTTACGTGAACAGCTGCATGCCGATAATCTTCAACATTCCTTTTCCATGATTTACTTAAAAAAATTGATTTATAACTGCCCCACAGCACTGTGTTGTCTATTGGGTGTACTGGATTGAATATGTAAATTATCTTAATTCTGCCATTTTTCATCAGAGAACCCCTAGAAGAGGTAGTGATGAAAAGAACTGGCAGAAATTTCATATTTTGACAGCAAATGAGGCAAATGAAAGGAGAAAAATGAAAGAAGCAAATGAAAACTCAGTTGCAAAGGCTAGCAGCCCCAGTGCCAGCACAATCAGCAGTGGAGCACTCAAGAGAATTCCTCAGCTGGGGGAATCTCAGGGAAACACAGAGACCTGGCAGAAAACCACAGCACATGTCACAGCAACTGAGGGGACTTGGGCAGGACCAGGGCAATGGTGGCCAGGCCCTGCCATGGATCAGAGAAACTCGAGGAACTCACAAACAGCACAAGGGAACAGGCTGAGCAGTTTTTGTGGGATTTTGCATGGAATGGTGTGCAGGGTGAGGCTGTAACTCAGCCAGCTTGACGAGACATTGTTGAGTTACCAGGGCTCATGGAAAAAAACTTTAAACTAGATTTAAAAATGGAAATAGATAAAACAAGGCTCACTAGAGGTAAGCCTGGGGCTGGCATGCCAACCTTTGAGGGAGTGTTCAAGTGAAGCCCCTCAGGCTGCTCCAGGCTGTGCTGAGCCCACTGAAGCACATTTGAAATGTCTCTTTAAGAGTGTGTGGAACCCCTCAGCCATCTCTGTGGAGCAGGGGATGGAGATCCACATGGCAGCAAATAAGTAAAAGCTGTTGATATATTAGAAACCATGGAAGAACCTGAGAACAGACCCATAGGAATCATGGCTTGCCCCCCCAAAAAGGTGGCAGGAACAGCAGCCCAACTGAAGTGCATCTTCAGCAATGCAACATGGGCAAAGAGCAGGAGGAGCAGAAAACTAGTGTGCAGCTGGAAAACTACAATAGAGTTGCAATCACAGAAATATGGTTGGATGAGTCACACAGTTGCAGTGGATGGCTTTAAGGTCCTCAGAAGGGACAGGCAAGGAAGGCAAGACAGTGGAGTAGCCCTGTGTGTCTGGAAGTGTTTTGACTACCTAAAACTTCATGATGGTGATGAAAGTGGCAAGTGTTTATGGGTAAGAATTGGGGGAAGTTCAAGAAGGTAGATATTCTCATGGGAGTCTGTTATAGACTTTCCAGCCAGGACAAAGAGACTCATGAAACATTCTAGAAGCATCTGGGGGAAGTCTCACAACTGTGGGCAGGCTGGGGGCAGAGTGGCTGGAAATCTCCCAGTGGGAAAGGCCCTGGGGGTGGTGGTCTCCTAGAACTCTGTGTCAGCAATAATGTGGCCAGCAGGACCAGGACAGCGACTGTCCCTCTGTGCTGGGCACTGGTGAGGCCTCCCTGCTAATCTTGAGCTCAGTTTTGGACCCTCATGGCAAGAAAAATTGAGGTGCTGTCTCGGGTTTTTTAGGGTTTTCTCTCCCTGTGACTTAGGGTGGAGGTTCGGCTGTTAACCGAAAGGTTGGTGGTTCGTGCCCACCCAGGGACGCCAATTCTCGGGTTTTTTGGGTTTTCTTTCTTACCCGAGATTTAGGTTGGTGGTTCGACTGGTGGTTGTTCAGGCTGGTTCTTTTCTGCTCTCTGTTCCTCTGAAGCCTTTTAGCTCAGCACACGAATGAAGAGGAGTCTCAAGGTCTTGTTGTTTCTTGGTTTCTCGTGTGTTTATTATTTCTTATCTTACAAATTTCTCTGTGCCCGGCCAAGATGTTCACAGCAGCTCGGACACAGGCGACTCCCCCCATGATGGGAGGTCGCTGCCTCTTATACAGATAATTACATGTCTATTATTTACAATTCTGTGCCAATGCCTATTATCTATACTAAAAAGGTCATTTCTGCTTTGACCCAATCTCCTTAGAACTACTTTGTGCCTACGTCACATCAGAAGACGGAGGATTAGGAAGAAGGAGAAGAAATTAGGGCAACACCCTAAATCCTCCATCTTGTCCCCCATTCACCTCTATGCTAAGAACCCTAAAACTACAAAATTTTCCACCCTGTGCTGTGCTAAACTACTATTTTCACACTTTTGTGACTTGTAATTCTTCTCTCAACGTTGGAAGCTTTTTCCATGGACTAAAATCAAAGACTGTCTTCCTGGGCTCTGTGCCAGGCAGCCCCTCTGGACAGACCCCCCTGTCCAGGATTCAAACCCTCTTTCTTGGGTCCCAGGCCTCTCTGCCGAGGTCTGTGACCATCCAGGGCAACTAAAGGAATGCCCTGGACTCCGACAATGCTGGAGTGAGTCGAGAGAAGGACAATGGAGTTGGGGAAGTCTCGGGAGCACAAGTGTGATAAGGAACAGCTGAAGGAGCTGGGGGGTGATTAGCTTGGAGAAAAGGAGGCCCATGGGGACTTCACTGATCTCTACAATTCCCTGAAAGGAGGGTGTAGTCATGTGGGTGTTGGTCTCTTTTCCTGAGTAACAAGTGATGGCACAAGAGGAAACGTCCTCAAGTTGCACCCAAGGAGGTTTAGATCAGATATTGGGAAAAGTTGCTCCATGGAAAGTGCTGTCGAGCATTGGACCAGGCTGCCCAAGGAAGTGGTTGAGTCACCATCCCTGGAGGTGTTTAAAGGACATGTGATGTGGTACTTAGGGACATGGTTTAGTGGTGGACTTGGCTTGCAGTTGGATTCAATTATCTTAAGCGTCCTTTCCAACCTAAATGATTCTGTGATTGTGTGTGCGGTGGGAGGCCTCTAACTTCCAATATCTCTTTTCCAAAGAGTAGCTCCTGACAAAATTTATTGCAATTTCAGACCTAGAATTTTCACTCACTCCACAGACAGCCTTTCACATTTGGTGTTGAACAAATCTCAGGGACAGAGCCAGTAGTATGTCACAGGAGGTAAGTCTGAAGGAGAGAACAACAAAAAATGGTTTGCAGTTCCACAGAGAAAATACACTTAAAGCAAAAGTGTAAGCTATGTCCATGGAAAAGGAAAGTAGAATGAGGCCTCCACACAGAAGAATAGGAAGAGGAAACCATTTATGTCATCAGTTCAAGGAAGACCATGGAAATTGCTGACTAACTTCTCAATGGAGAGGGGACACTGCTGACCAATGACAGTGAGAAACTCAAAGAGGACTTGCTTTTTTACTGAAGACAGGGTATATTTTATGCCAATGACAAAAAAGGGGAAGAAGATGGCTTTTGGTTGCACTCCTTACTCGTAGTGTTGGACTTGATGATCCTTGTAGGTCACTTCCAACTCAGGATATTCAATGACCCTAGTGTTACTTGAGATGCTCATCCCACCTCCAGCTGCTGGTACAGAAAGATGAAGGACAGTCCACAGACAATGGAGATGCTCAGATATGCTCTGGCATCCCAAATGCCATTCTGTGTTCAAAAAATTCATTTGAGCCTTTGATATTCTCAGTACAATTTGGCCTGTGAGGTTAACCTTGGTGTCTGCTTCTTATAGGCTCTGAGAATTTGTAAAGAGTGGATGAACTACCAACAGATCATAAGGGTCAAAAGCATTCTCAGTCCTGATAATGGCAAAGAGAGAGGACCTGGAGGAAATACAGACCTTTCAGCTTGGCTTAAATGCACGATAGATTTCTGGATCCAATAATCAGAACAGCATGTGTAAGAATCTGGAAAATAAAGAGTCAGACAAGAAAAAATACCTATGTGCCAAGAACTAAATCATAACAGAACCTGCCTAGTTTCCCTCCAAAACTAGATAGATGTTCACACATCAGCAAAGAAGCTCTGGATTTCATACACTTTGATTGGCCCAACTATATTATAGATAAGAACAAGTGCAGTCTAAACAAAATCATATATAGCACATACAGATATAGTGGGACAACTGCACTTCACTCTAGTAGTGTTCATAGGTCAGGACTTTTATCAGTAGTTCTTTGCCAATTTCAGAAAAATGCATTGGGTGTGGTCCCATCCTTCTGTTCAGTGTTTAACAGCGAGGTTTAATGAATTTTCAAGTGGTATGAAGGCACTGCTGAGGCTCTTTGAGAACTGTTATGATATCAGTATTGAGAGATGCCTCTACCAGAATTAAGGTGCAAATAAGATCATATGTCAAAGTCAATAATACAGATTTTATTGAACAGTAAATTTTAGAGATGGTGTAGACAAATCAAAAGAAATTGAAAAGCAGTGGAGAGAGAGAAGCAGAGTGAGAAAGAGACAGATTAGGTAGACAGATATCACAGCCCATGGACAGATCCAGCAGCATCCTGTTGGTCCTTCTTCACCCTGGGCTTCTTGGCATTGGGGAACCCGAGGTTGTTCAAAACTTTTCACAATTTATACATTTTATCAAACAAAGGAACTAATGCTTATTTGCTACACAGTTCTATTGGTTAAGTGATTCCCTCATTTCTAGTGCTGATTAGCCCCGTGCTCAGTCTTTCTCTTTTCTTGAGTGAGTTTCCTTGAGTCAGTGGGTTGTGGGAATCCTCTCCTGCTGGAATTACCTTTTCCCTCCTCAGGGCTGATTTCAGCACAATTGCTGACTTGCTTCCCTTGAGTGGGTTCATTGTGCCCACTATCAGTGCTCCCCTAGGCCTGAGGTCGCACTGGGACAACAAATATTATCACCTTTATCTTATTCCCATCAGGTGACTTAATTTACTGTCCAAGTTCCAGGAATCCATGGAGGCATATTTGAGGGGAAGGAGTAGGAGGGGGGAGGGTTTCCATGGTAGCAGATGTAATCTGCCATAGCTTGGGGTGACACCGGGGGACATGTGTACACACAATTCTGCACAGTGGGAACCCTTGCCTGGATGCATCACCCAGGACGTGCCAGCCAGACCTCGCCAGGCCCAGAGCCAGCCCCACCCTCCTGCTCCATTCTGCAAAGTCCTTCTGTGGCCTTAATGGTGCTTGAGAAAGGCAACTGTGATTTTTTTAAGTCCTTACAGAACAAGGTCAAATTTGCAGATGATCTTGACATTTGAAATATGCAGGGTGTAATTCAATATGAACACATGCAAGACAGGAAGAATTGACTGTACAAACACCACATAGACCAAGGCCCCAGGGAGCAGCTATTCAGAAAAGGGGATGGGGATGTGGTGAGTCACAACCTGGAGATGAGTCAACAATGTCCTGGTGTGTGAAAAAGCAAAAATGATCCTGGGCTTTGTGAAAAGCAGCATGCAGCCTTACAGATGATGTGAGGCTGTAGACCCTGCTGAAGATATTGATTAGGATTTGTAATCATATAAGTGCTGGCTGACAGGTACTAAGAGCAGATCTTGCAGAGGATGTGATCACAGATGAACTGCTTGCCTAAGACAATGCCATGGATATCAGGAGGATCTCACAGGGTGAACAGTCCTGTAAAACCAGGGTAAGGGAAACATATTTATTAAACACAAGGTGTGCAGCACCCTTTGCCAGGAATGGAACAGGTACTTTTCTAAATTATACAAAATAACAAGGGGAGAGCCCCAGTACCTGTCTTGGTCACAGACACAATCTGCACATGTGATGAACTGATCACAGCCCCCATCCCCTGTCCCCTTGTACAGTGCAGGGGAGGAGGTAGAGAATTTGGGAGTAACGTTGAGCTTGTGGAGAAAGGAGGAGTTGGGGGGAAGGTGTTTTAAAATTTAGCTTTTATTTCTCATTATCCTACTCTGAAGGGATTTATAATAAAATAATTTCCTCTAGAAAAATCTGTTTTGCCCATGATGGTATTTGGAGAGTGTTCCTCACTCCCTGCCCTTATCTCAACCCTCTGGCCTGTTGTATATTTTCTCCCCCATCCAGCTGAGGAGGGCAGTGACAGAGAACATTTGGTGGGCACCTGCAGTCCAGCCAGAGTCACTTCACCAGACCCATAAACCATGGAATTTTTGCACCAAACCAAGTCTATGGCCATGCTGTGAAAAGTGAGACCATGGGTCAATGGCCACAGAACACTGACAGCAGATGACAAGAGCCACGAAAGGACATCTTTCCTCATGCAGCCCTTGCAGGACCTCAGCTGGTGACTGCTTTGGGTAATTCAGGAAATGAATAGGTCTAATGCGGGAAGGAAAAACAATGCTGGACATTAAATTTCAGCACGAGCTGTTTAGCAAGAACACTGCCTGTGAGAATTGTAAAGCCCATATTGCTCAGAGATGTCTACAAGCAGGTTAGATCATCATCTGCCAGGATGGCTTAGCTAAAGCTGATCTTGTCTTTGGTGAGTCAAAACATGCTAAAAAGTTGATAAGATTCCCAGTCACTGACAGACTGCAGTGAAGACAGACACCAATTCCCTGCAACAGCTTTCACAGAGAATGACGATACAAAAACAGTCATGTAAAGAGCCAGGACAGACTCATCCTGATGGGAAACATTCCTAATTACATCTGGTTTCAGACCTACATGAGGCAGGCTGACTTCTTTGCCAAAAGCATTTGAGAGCTGCAGTAAATTAAAGCAGAAGTATCCAAGGTTCAAACCACACAATCTAGAAAATCATATTTCATGTACATCAAGCACACTTCAAAATCAATGACAACCATCTAAAGCAGGCAGGAGATCATTCTAAAACTCACTAACAACTGCAATGGATTTTTTGGCTCAAAACTACACTGATATGGAAATAATGTTTCATGTCGCATAATATATTCTATCAATTTAATTTCTAAAGAAATGTATTATTTATCTCAAATTCTACATATGGTGGAACAAAATATGTGATAATAGATCTGGACCAGCAAAAAATGTGTATAAGTATATTTAGCTTTTTGCCTAGGATTTGAGAGGACTGTCAGAAGGTGAAGTAAATGCTAGGGCAGCAGATGCTAAACCTAACAAAGAGTGCAGAGTATTTCTTGCAGAGTATTTTACAAATTTTAAAAACAGAGACTATTTCTGTCTCTTTTTTGTTTAGTACCAGCCTAATTTGAAGATACAGATGCAGCTTTAGAAGGAAAAGTAGCAAAATATCAACAGTGGGGTAGGCAGAGCATAGACTGTTCCATAGAGCCTGAGTTCATGACATCCTTACAAGGTGCTCAGGCTCCAATTTGTGGAAAGGACACTCTACCCTGTACAAAAAACAAAAAGGTCAGAGAGATCATTAAATGTTGTCAAGGAGTGCCTGTGAAATTGTCTGCAGTATCCAGGCTGATATCAGGCTCTGGAAAGGTCTGTGCAGCAAGGCCCGGGGCCCAGGGATCTGCCCACTCCACATTGCAAGGCCTCACACCATTTGCTCTCCTATAATTTTGACCCACAGTTCTGAGGGCCAGCCTGGCAGAAACGTGGCTAATAATAATTAATGAGACTGCTCCTTGAAGGTGTTTTGTAAATCAAAAGTTTTAATAAGTAAAAATAACAAAACAACAAATGTTACAGAAAACAAAATGATAAAGGTGTACACAGGTGCCTGAGAAAACCTCTTGCACCTTGGTGGGACACCTTCAAAAAGCCTCTTCACTTCCTTAGTGCTCCTTCCTAAACACTGGATGTTCTAGGAGGGATAACCTGGCTTGCTGCCAATAAGATCATGAAGAAGCTTTGACTTACACTCTCAGAGCCCAATCCATGCCTTTGTGCTGGCACTGAGCCAATTACAAGAAACCCACAGAATCTTCCAACTAAACTTCCTAACATGTCTAAAGGTAAACTGAAACTCTTTTCCTATTTGGAAGCACCTGCTGGAGGTGTAGAGATTGCATCACCACACTCTCCCATGTGACTTTTACACAAAATGACACATCCAGGGGATGGGGATGCAGGTTTGAGTCCTCTTGCCCTGGGGAAGGAATGAAATGGAGCTCTCCCAGACTCTGGACATGCTATGGAAGAGGCAGTCAATGTCCAACACTGACTCAACAAAGATGAGGCAACATAGGTGTTGTCTCTGCAAGAAGACCAAGTGCTCTGACCAACAAGGATAACATTGCATCAGCACTTCTACTTGCTTTGTTTGCACCCAGGCTACCCCCAGTTAGCATGAAAAACATCCTTCATCTCCAGCAGAACTATTCCACCCCCAGAGAGAGAGCCTGCTTCCAGACATGGTATTTTGTGGAGGCACCAGAGCTATCCCCTGGCCATACAGATCTTAATGGATCTCAAACTAACGATTCTAAGAGAGGTTAATCACTGCAGATAGGAAAGAACTAGTAGGAAATGAACTTTTTTTAGCAATGCCTGGCAGCAAGTTTGGATAAATCAAAGTTCCTTGTCTCTGCTCACGTTCCCAGCAGAGATGAACAGTGGAAATACCAAACAAGACCCGTAAACAGTAAAAAGTGAGATTTTTAAAGCATCAGTACACTTTCAGTAATCCCAGGTGTTATTAATAGCATGACTATGGGCATTTATTTTCCCCACACTGAAAGAAGAACTTTAATCCCCTATTGATTGAAGCTAAAGTGCAGGACACACTGCCATTTGCATGATTGATTCATGTACCTTGAGGGAATCAAGTCATCTGTAAACCAAATTTTTTCTTCCTTTACAGGTCCCTGTTAGATAAATGTCTCTGTAAGCAAAATATCTTTAAATTAAGGGCAAGAGGTGAAATACATTGCTAGCAAAAGCAGGCAGGCCTCCAGTGAAATCCAGGTGGAAAATCTGACCTGATAAACACATTTTCTTGAGTTGTGAAAAGGTAATTTGGATTTAAGAAAAATAATCCTAAGACTGAGAAATTACATGATTTCATACAGAAGATACACTTGGGAGAAAGTAACATGCACGTATTTATATATATTAAAAATGCATTTTCCCCAAAAGAACAGGTTATTGAAAAAGTCCCATCTAGTGTCTAATCCAAACAGCTGGGATGTATTCCAGTTTTCAGAAGGTGAGAAACATTCCTCCTACTAAAACAACTGTCTTCACTCAGGCATAAAATGAGAAGCTTGAATATCCCGGTCACTTCTAGAAAGGAAGACTGGAAACCTGTTCAGAAGGTGCAGATAAATCCCCTAAGGAATAAAGCCAGGAGGAGGAGAGAGCCCCAGGGGCCTCTGGTGTGTGCACTCGTGATCGACGTCTCCTTAAGTGTTTTCTTTGAAACCTTCGTGTCAAAGTTTCTCCAGTCTCTTGACAAACTGCATTTTTACTACATTCAGCTCAGCAGGGAAAGTGTGATAACTTCGAAGGATGAAATTCAAAAGCATTTCTGGTTCATTTGAAATAGCAGCAGCCATGACTATGTAATAGAAAACAAAGCTCTTTTCATTGCTGTGAATCCCAATGATGCCATCTCAGGCAGGAGCAATAATGTTTGATTTTTCTTCTACGTTTGTCATGCAGGGACTGAGTGCCTTGAGGGAGGGAATGAAACAACAGCTCCCAGCATTCAGACATGTATGTATTTATTTATATGCTGAACAACAAGGCTAAGGAGTTGTGGGTGTAATACGAGGGGGCTTTCAATCTACAGCACTCAAAGCAATGAGCAAAGTAATTCAACAATGTACAGTTTTGATCTGGTTTGTGTAAAAACCGAATTTATATTTTCTCACTGAAGTGCAAGTGGGTGGCCACTGTCCACCCCAAGAGTGGCCAGCAACCTGTCTGGTTCCAAGGCTGGCCTGTGTCTCTCCTACCACCAAAGGATCACATCGAAGTGGTGCAGAATGGTGTCATGTTATAGAGACACCTCTTTGACACCTGCACATGCAAGCTGTGAGCAAAAGATTGGTCATTACAGAATTTCCCCCACACACCTTTTTATGTATTATTGATGGCAGAGGTAAAGTGATTGAGGACTGCTCTGTACACAATATCTTTCCAACAGGGTAAGTTGTAAGGAAATTATTATTGGAAGACTCTTGTACAAAACAAGGTAAACAAACCACTTCTTCATCTTCCTGGAGAGAACGACTTTCGCTTATACACCACTAAAAAGCACTCCTGTTAAATTTAGCTGCAGAGATGATTTCTCTGCCTTGTCACACCCACATTCTGGACACTTGGCCAGGGGGTAGAAGTGGGTGAGGCAGCTTTTAGGAAACTACCCATGTTCCCAAAACCATGCTGGAAGGAGCTTGTTTATTTAGTTCAATTCCCTTCTTCCTAAGTAAGTTTTCATTTTCATGCATTCCTGTCCAGCTGTGTCTCAGCTGGATGTTACAGTGTCAACATTTTGAAAGGAAAATTGCTTTCTCTCTCTCATAGTGTTTCACGCATAAAGCATCCCTTACAATCCAAAAATGCAACTCATGTCTTCTTAGCTTTTCCAGATCTGTGGTCCTTGTTGTCATGTCCAAGGGACCAGGAACTACACTGGCATAGGGTAGGACCAAGAAAAGAAGGGTGGCATTTCTATCAACCTTCTGCATGCTGAGGAGGACTCATTTAATTTTAAAATTATTTGGAATAAAGCAACATGTATCTGAAAATTTGGTGCAATGAAACTAAACTGGACAAATGAAAAAGTGCCAGGTTTCTCCTGTAGCTGGCTGCAGTGTATGCTCATTTCTGCTTGTTTGTCACTCAGAATAATGCAAAGAAAGGTTTATTATCTATTACCAAGAATGGTTTATCATGTCTGTTTAAATGGCTGTAAAAGAGCTTTTGGAGAAGCGTGAAGCTCTATTTATGTTATAGGCAGCATTGCAGTAGCAAAAGGCACATTTCTGCTCACTTCTTGTGGGAGGTGAAGATTTTATTTTTCCTTTTAAAGCACATCTGTACTTAACATTGTCAAAAGGCATCAGACAATGCCATAACATAAATCCTAAGTTCATCTGTCCATAATACAGTCCCCATGTCTGGGGACTGGTTCTCCTTGTCCTCTGGGGTGTGAGGGCTTGCAGGCACCATCTCCTCCTCAGAGAGAGCCTGTGCTGGGGCAGGACTGTGTGTATCCCCCTTTGTGTGCCTCCCCCATGAGACACAGCCTCTGCCAGCTGCTCTCTGGTTAGCACAGGTATTTATAGCACATTCAACCTCACTGATTTATGACAGCCTTTTCTTACACTTCTGTGAAGATTATCCTTGCTGCTTCTAAGGGAGATTATCCAGTAAAACAAGTCCTCAGAATGAGTGTCAAATATGAACTTAATAACAAACCCTCCCACTCAGGGGTCCTCTGCAACCTCCAGTAGTGCTGCTGCTGCCATTTTCTGCTTTCTCCCACTTGGTTACACCACAGATGTGCTCAGATGCCTGTCTGCAGCTGTATGGCACAGGAGTGAGGAGGAGATGGAATATGCAAGTTATTTTGCATACTGAGGATTAGACAGAACCAGAAGCAAAAAAATGCTTGACAGAAAACCAACATGAACTGGAAGACAGACACACAGGACATATCCCTTGAGGCATCCAAGCACGAAACATTCACACCCCAAAAGGGTCCCCACAGTGACCCATAAATGGGAACTTTGGGAATGATGAATCAGACCTTCCATTTCCCTGGTGTTTGACTGGAAGCAGTTATAAATCATCTCCAGCATTACAAGTGCACCTCAGACACCAAGGAGGTGGGAAAGGGGCTAATTTTAACACATTAAGAGTTTTCAGGCTGCCAGACTCAAGTTGTATACTTTGTGAGGGCGAAATAGAAAGAGGGCACCTAAGAGTACTTGAGAAAAATTAAAGGCTAGCACAAGCACATCAGAAATTCAAAGAAATCCTACACCCAGGATTTAGAAGAGCACTGGTACAAAGTAATAGCTTATAAATCCTTGATTCCCTGAAAAATACTAGTGTCAGTCATCTCAAGCTTTTTACTTATTTTCTGCTACACAGCTGCCTTTCAGTTTGAGTATTTGAGGAGAAACTTCTCTGGACAACAGAGTGTAATTAAACTTCAAAAAGTATAGAAGATTGTGTCATGAATTGGATTTTAAAGAGAAAAAATGGTATTCCACTTAAAATTCAGCAACAGAGCAGACTCTCTCTTGCTAGTTTTCACAACATGAGAAACTACTTTGGGAGTGTTATAAATGAATTTTAGCCAATCGGATAGAAAGAACAAATTTTATTTTTCCATTTTAAAATCTATCTGGGACAGCCACGAAAAACAACATTCGAATGTTGGGTGAAACAGAGACCAACAGCAGGGCTGCTATCTCGCACTGTTCCACGATTTTCTGGTGTTTGGGTCCGGGTTCTTATACTGTATTTTGTGCCTCCCAGCAGCAGAGGTATTGTGTCTTTAGATTCAAACCCAGTCTTTTCACTCAGTGATGAATCTTGAACAGGTTTCCCAGCACTGGCACATGTTTAAAAGGATTTTCCAGGAATCCTCTTTTGGGATGTTGATTTCTCCAAATTCAGGGTCCACCCTCGAGATTAGTATCGATGAGTTGATGGTCCAGATGTACAAGATCTGATTAATTCAAGGAGCCACATCCCGGCGAGCCACCCTCCTTTTTGGTGTAAATCAAGGTGTTAACTTGTCCATTCACAGTTCACAAAGCGTGTCCTGGTATTTGGAAACCGCTCTCTCCATTCCAGGGACCAGGATCAGCTTTACATTTTCAGGGTTACAAAAATATACATTCTATCTACTACATTTATTACATCTCCTATATTTAATTGCACGAATTTACCATCATATCTATCACAGGAGGAAAAAAAAAAAGACAGAGAACTTACATAATTGGAAGAGGCTGGCAGGGCAGGGAGAGAAAAACATTGCTGATTGTGTTTAGTGTTTTATACAGAGGATTTTATAAAGGGAGAAAGATCCAAAACATATTTTGGGGAAAAACTGTGCAGAATCTGTTCAGAACCCAGGTTGTGCCATTCTAACCCCGCTCACTTATGAAATAGAGATGGAAGCAACCAGGCCAGAATGCTCCATCTTCTGATTAAAATGAGAAAGAAGAGTGGAAGGAATTGTTATCACTGTATTTGCAGCACAGCGGACTGTTTATTTTTAAAAAGCAGACTTTTTTATTTTCTTTTTCTCCTAACTTACTCGTACAAGTGCTCCATTAATAATTCATGCTCCTCTAAACGGCAGGGCAGCCACTGCTGCTTTGTCACATCTCACAATGGCTGAGTGACAACGTGGCTCTGACTCCAGGCCACTATCTTTGACTATCTGCCGGGAGAGACACATCACTGTCCTTCCTTTGTCATTCAATCCCTGACACGGTGGTGACAAGTACTGGCCTGGCCTGTCATTCCCTTCACCCTCCGATAACAGAATCTGCCACTTTTCAGTGCAGGGTCTGCACTCCTGTGCCCCAGAGAAGGAGATGTATGTTAATGCTGCTGCTGACTTGCTGGTCTGCTTCTGATGGTTGTTTTTCCTCTGGATACAAATTTGGATTGCCCATGCTTCAAAAAGCACAGAGTTTAAAAGCTGCTCTGGGACCAGCACTCAGCTAAAGCCCATAGGATAATGGTGTCCCCAGGGTGGTGAGAGGGAAAAAATGGGTCTTTTTTCAGGGAAAGTCTCAGGTGACTATGCCAGATTTTAGAGCAGGCAATAAGGGATCACACACGGCAAGAATTATATTTTCCATACCTGTGCCAAGGAGCTTTTGGGGCTGAGCTGTCAGGGCAGTGTTAGCCTCCCAGAGCCCTCCCAAAAGGAGCGCAGGGTGCTGCAGGCAGAACACACCCCGTCCCTTCCCACCGGGCTGGAGCCACACAAGCTGCTTCGCAGAGGTTCCTAAAGAAAACAGCTCTGCTCTCTTTTCCAGATGCCTGGAAGTGGTGGGGGTGTTTTTGACAGGCACCAGAAAACCTCCTGGGGCTGCCTCTGACTCTGCCAGCAACTCGCAGCCCCCGCTCGCTGCCGGGGGCAGGGCAGCGCGCTGTCGATGTGTTCAGCCAAAATCGCTCCGTTCACTTGGTGTGCAACATCCCTCACAGAGCAGCCAGGCACCTCTGCGAGCGGCTGATTCCAGGAAAGAGCTGCGAGCCTTGAAGACTTTCCTGGTTTCCAGCACTTTGATCTTCCCACAATCAGGGAGGGAGGCAAGTGCAAACCAAGGATGAAGCCGTGGGCAGAGATGCCAATGCCAGTCCTTTGTCTCTGTGCCCTCCGAGGAGGCTGCCGTGGGGCATTCCCAGCATTCAGCCAGCACCCTCGGAAAAGGGTTACTACACGCTGCTGTTATAAACACAGGGGACAAAATGCTACCCGAGCATCCTTTTCCCCATGGAGACACTGAAGGCTGCATCCTTTATCCGTCCCTGCTGCAGCGCTGTTACCAGTTACAGTCATTAAAGAAGAACAGCTGGCACTTGTTCGAGTAGAGAGCTCTCTCCAAAGCCCACAGAAGCCGATGAAAAATAGATCTCCTTTCTTTCACTGGATTTTGGATCAGAATCAGAGAGACCTGATGGTTTAGAAAGCAGGGGGGTGTTATTTTTTTCCCCTCCATTCCTTTGTTACTTCTCCATCTCGTGTTTGTGACTAGGGTTTTTCCAGCCTATACAGCCAGTGACAGGAGGCTGGGGCTGCTTGACCCCCTCCCCTCCATTTTTAGAGGAGATGTTAATTAAAAAACTCCACAGCAGGGCTGAAACTACTAGAAACTAGAAAGAGAGAAAGAATAAGGCAGAACAGCAAAGAGCAGCAGACTTTCAATGTCATTTGCTCATGATGCTTTTTCCCATTTAAGTACTTTCACGGCTGTTCCATGCATTGCTCAAAGCTCAATTTGTCTTGCACACAGATCTTACTGAAAGGTAATAAGCAAGTCCTAGGTAGAGAGTCAATTAACATGTAATCTTTGACATTTTGTATCAGCAGCAGCTGCCAAATGAGTTTTTTTCTTTATACAGAATGAAATCTATTGCTTCAGTGCTTGAAATTTTGATTTTATGTTACATTTTTTCTATATTCATCCAGGATAATCTCTTTCAGTCCCATGGTGGGGAAGTGCAGAGAGTTTGGCCTCCAAAATTATCAACAAAAGCCTTCTTGAGTGTGATGGTTTGAAAGCAAAACTAGTGAGAGGCTCCAAGTCAGAAATACAATTTAATNTGGAAGAATGCTGCTTCAGCAATAGGTTTCCACAGTTCATGAAGATGATGGTAGAATACTCCGTGCACGTTCTACACCACAACCCAGGACATTGAGCTCAGGGAGTAACAAATTAATCCAACAATTACTGTGTTGGGAGATCAAAATTTGCTTTCTTTTCACCTTGTGCTTTTGGGGCCAAATTTTCATTTTTTACACCTGTAAGGCTCTGACCAGTGAAGGCGTGGCATGTTTGGATGGCCACTGTCAGCAGCTGCTGACACTGCTTTCCATTAAGCTGTTCCCTTTCCTACTGTACAACAGCAACTTGATCTGAGATTCCCTGGCATTATCAGAATGCAAATCAAAAGTTCTGCTGTTTTTCTTCACAAGGTAAAAAACACCAGGGGAGGGTAAAAGGCTGGGCAGCTGAGGCCTGTCCTCACTACCCTTCCCAAGTTGCCAAGACACCAGGACCTTTATTTGCCGTGCATTAACACCTTGAGCAGCTCTGGCAGAAAACATGACAGGTGAGGTGCTTTACTGGACCATGCAGGTACCTCAGAATCCAACTTGCAGACTGGTTTCTGTAACTTCTCAGGTAACTGTGAAAGATTCCAGCTGAGGTTTCAATTGCTACAGCTGCAGAAATATTTAAGAAAGCTAATTAAATTATTATCACTACTATGTAATTTCACAATGTATAATAAAATTAAGCCTGTTAGCTTAAAATATGCAGGTAACTAAATATAGCAGTTGCAATAAGCTCCATCTTGCTCATCTGTCTGCATCACTGTTGAATCCCCACCAGTCACAACATGTCTGAGATTTCACATCAGTTCAAAAAGCTGTAATTATCTGTCTTTGAAAGACTAACAAGTAAGCAGGATTATATAAAAGGATTAAGCACACACATAAAAATAACATACTAGAAACTGTAGGTGGACTAATCTCTGAATCACCTGAGAAGGCTGAAATTTCCTTCTTTTATAGACCTGCATGTTTTCTACATCTTGTTCAGCTCTGTAGAATGATTGAAATAAGCTGCCACCTGTGCCCAGCAGAAAGGCTACAAGAATGTTGTCACGAGAGCTCCAATTCTGGGCCACTTGCCTGAAACAGTCACAGCTCTGCAAGTGGCCCTGCCCATCTGAAGGTCACACAAACATAGGTAAATTTCACATCACAGGATACACCTGTGCTGTTTTCTCTTAATACCTGTGAAAACCAGATAACAGATAACAGCAACACTCAGAAGGAGTGATTATCATCATTGTGTTAGTGATGGTCATGGAAGAAAGGCTCCAGCTCAATGAGCTGTGATGTGGAAACAAACTTTGCAAAAAAGAAATAAATAAGGAATAAATGGGAGAATCTAAAACCCAAATCCACAAGGAAGTGATTTACTGCAGTGCTGTGTGGACCGTGTAATCCTAAGACACAGTGGAGTTCAAGGCTGTAAAGAGAGATTTCTGCCACATGAATATGTCTGGTGCTTCCCCAGCATGAAGGGGCTGTGCCCACCCGAACTGTTGCCCTCCCATCAGCAGAATGGCTCCACTGCAGGTTCACTTCACAAGATGGTCAATTAAATCAAGCTGATGAAGCAGACAAATCCAGCCAAAGGACAAATTAGGCTGCACAGGATGTCTCATTGCCAAGGCAGAAATGTGACACAGGGAACAGATGCAGAGGGGCTGCTGGATTTCCAGTGCCAGGAAACGCTCCCAGAAAATAATGACAATATGGTCTCCATGCTGAACAGGAGAGCCAGGCCATGAGATGCATGATCCAAACACTGCGGCTCATAAAAGCAAAAATTAGAGAGAGAGAGAGATTATTCAAAGAACAGTCCAGCAGGTAACAGTCTACCATCTTTTACCAAGAGTGGATCAATATAAGAACATTCCCAATGAGAGAAGAAATTAATTGCAGCCAGTGTTGCTGGTGTATGAGCAGAAGGGTCACTGAGGGTCTGGAGCAGGAGCTGAACAGGCTGAAGGTTGTATAGCAGTATTAGATGGAAATGCAGAATAATTACTTTTGCAAGCTTGCAATGGATTAAACTGATTTAAATGGGATGAATCTAGCTGCAGCCCACTCCATCAGCTGTGTGACAGTAATTAACATGCAGATCAGAAAAAACAGCCCAAAACCCAGACATTAACTCTGCACTAAGGCAACATCCTTCTTTCATAACTTCAGTGACATCTCAGGCTTTACCACACTAGCGGCCAGATTATCTTCCAATGCACAAAGATATTAATGTACAGATGAATTAATTTTTCAGGCTTTTTTTTAATGCCAAAGAACTTAATTTGGGACTATAAGATTAAGTTCTAGTTTCACATTACAAATTTAAGTAGTATTTAGGAAAACAACATTCAATTTACTTACTGTCTTGGTTTGGGAAGAGAGGTATCTGCCAGGGAAAGCTGGAGTTTCCTTTGGAATGGAGAATGTAAACCCTCTCCCTCCAAATTATTATAATTTTGCCATTAAGGCTTTCAGGCAAAGATTTGGGAATAACAGGTCTTTACTAGAAATATGAAGAATAGAAATGTAGTAGTACAAAAAATCCAAGCAAGCAAACAAACAAAAATTCTAGAAACTCTGACAGAGTCAGAAATACAACCCAACACCCTACTGGTCAGGGTGTTGGAAACAGTCCAAAGTAAACCCTCCTGGAGTGGCAGGTGTGGTTCTGTTTGAGTAGAGATGGTCCTGTAGAAAAAGGGTCTAGTAATAGTGAGATAGGTCCAGTCTTCCTATGGGAATCCAGTGGAAAACCAGAGTACCTGGTGTACCTGAGTCTCAGTTTTTACCTAGGTAGGAACTGGTTGGCTCCTCCCACTGGGTGGGGAATCTCACAATGGGATGATGTAATATGTGATGTCACTGGTGAGCCTTAATGGCTCATTAACAGAAGATATCCCCCTGGAGGGTGGATGGGCCATGGGAGAGATAAGGAACATTGTTTCACCTGGTTTTAACAGCTGGGCCATTATCAGAAGGCACCTGCCCCCTCCCCCCTGGAGTTAGGAGGAATGGGTTATATGAGAGATAAAGAAAACATCTCCCCAACTGGTTTCAAGAGATGGAAAAGTAGAATAAACATTTTTTGGTTACATAACCCAAGACACTTACAAACACACATAATGAGGTTCATAGTTTGATGTTTGGAAGTGACCTTAAAGATTATCCAGTTCCAATGCTCCTGCCATGGACAGGCGCACCTTCCACTATCCCAGGTTGCTCAGAGCCCCCATCCAGCCTGGCCTTCAACACACCCAGGGATGGGGCAGCCACAGCTCCTCTGGGAAGCCTGTGCCAGGGCCTCACCACCCTCACAGGGAAGAATTTTTCCTAGCACTCAATATAAACCCCTCAGCTCAAGGTCATTTTCCCTTGTCCTATCATCCCATGCTCTTTTTAAAAGTCCCTCTCCAGCTTTCCTGTACTGCCTTTAGGAACCTGAACATGCTGTAAGGTCTTCACAGAGGCTTCTCTTTTCCAGGCTGAACAATCTCAATTCTCTGAGCCTATCTCCATAGAAAAGGTGCTCCAGCTCATTGATCATCTCTGTGGACTTGTTCCAACAGGTCCACAATTGACAAATGATGGCAAGAATAACTCAGTAGGACTGTGACTCCATTTGCACTCAGCAGACAACTTTGTCATAGACAGCCTCACGAGTTTTGTGTAGCCAGATGTAAGAGAGAGTTGCAGCTAGGGAGAAATGCTTTATTAATATCTGTGCATTTCTGCTAGGATGAGCTACATATTACAGGTGAAGGTTTTAAACTGGTGAAAGTTTTACACCACCTGGATGTGCCTCTTTCTCTGGACTGACCTCTTCAATGCTCCCTTCCTGCCTGCAACACAACCCCAAGGGCTCTTGGCTCACACACCACAGCAGCCTTGGGACTTTTGTGGGCCATTACTTGTCTGAAGAGCTGCTGCAATCTCTAGTTTGTGCAAATCAGACTTGACCTTTGGATGCTCTGGGTTGGTGGTGCAGCTCTTCAGCAAGTCCTGAGCAACTCTTGTGAGTCTGTTTTCACAGCAGCTTCATCTCCTGTCCCAGATACTGCAAGAGTTCCCCAGCCACCCGTGTGTCAGGAGTGCTCCCCACCCAGCTCCCATCTCCATCCACATGCAGCTGGATGCTCATTAATGACAATGAAATTCCAGCCATTGGCAGAGGAGAATTAGTCCCGTTGTTTGTCTGCTGGTGCTTTATAATCTCTACATATACACAGCTAATTTTGTTTTTAACCGTACTTGCTGTTCCTCTCAATCTCTAAAACCTCCTGAGAAGTGGTATAATCCCATTGGTTCCTATTTCCATGACACATGCTCTTAAGCACATTCAATTACTGCATGCATAATTGCCAGCTCACATAGGCTCAATTATTAGTTTCTAAATCAGGTATTTAACTAACCCTTCTAAATCACTGGGAGGGTGATTCAAACACAAATTCATATATCCTGGTGGTGTCAGGCTCAGTGAAATGGTTTGGGTTTGCAGTAAATCACACAGTATCCAAGTCTTAGTGCCTTCTGTTTTATAGGCAGGATCAAGAACAAGAAAAATTCTCTAATACACAGAATCCTGTTACATTTCTGACTACGGGGATATGGCAAACTGCCTTGAACAGCACTAGAAAAATGGACCAACCAAAGCATTCAGCATAACAAAGGAGCACCAAGGGATCTGAAAGCAGAGTGAGAGAGACAAGGCATTCTTCTGAATACAGAGCACAAGGGAATAAGCATAAATGTCCAATTCAGATGGATCTGGGCTCCACTGGGAAATATGCAATTAAACGACAATCTGGCTTCATGTTGAGCTGTGACATGGGACAACCTGACATCCAGCCTAGAAACTTTATTGATGCCTCACAGTACTCAGTGCCCTCAAGTCTTTCTAAACCAATGTAAGCATAAAGTACAGACTTTAACAGCTGGTGAACAAGGGTGTGGAAAGAGAAAAGAAAATCGAACCCACAGTTTGTAGCTTAAGACAAAACGCTTTCTCTGCTTTTAGGTGTGGCTGGGAGGAAAGAAGTCCCAGTACCTTCTCTATAGAAAATTATAATCACAGGATTTTGCTGATAAACACATTATTAATTTAAGACAGACAGACTTCTGGTTTGCAATACTACCAAATCAGACTTTTCAAGAATATCCCTGGTGTGTGGTTTTGCAAGCTGTGTTGATGCTTGTCCTGGTGTCACACTGGTCCCTGCTAAAGCATCTACTAAGTCTCCCATTCAGGGCTGGACAGAAGTTATATGACAAGATACACTGAATTCAGTGTATCTGCAGTTCAAAGCTGGTCCCATGCAGATTCTTATGTTGGAAATACCAACCAAAACCATAACTGCTTGAAAAAGCATAACTGAAATCATGCTGCCATCACTCAGCCAGTGTCCTTTTCTGCTTCCATTCATCTGCCAAGGAAACATCAGTTTCTAGAACTTCTGAAACTTCCTTTTTTTCTTTTTTTTAAGAGGAAAGACAACACGAAGCTACCCAGCTTCTCTTGGCTGTGTCACAGATTTACAGCTACCCCCTACTCTAATTCTACCCTTACACACATGAAAAAACCCTGTATTTTAAGAACTCCTATCAATCCCACCTACTTGGAGGTGAGAGAGATTAAGACCTTTGGGGCAAGAATTTTTGTTGAGATTTTACAGCACCTACTACAACCACTGACTAAATTTTGAAATCTATTACATACAAATAGTAAAAGAAAAAGGCCAGAATGTGACATAGTAAAATATTTAAATTTTTTTGTAAATGATTGTCAGAATTTCTGTTACACTTGGCTCTCTTCTGTAACAGTTTTTAAGGCGGTGGTTAAAAAAACCATACCAAACCAACCAAGCAACCAAAAAAGATTCTTTTTCCTAACGTCCAATATAAACCCCAAAACAACACAAAAACCAAACCAAACCAATAAAAATCCCCACAAAACCTCAAACCCTTAATAAGCTTTACTCATAGTGCATCCTCCATCTTCTTAGTATAAAATACCATGGAATGCACTCCATGCTGATTCTCTGTTTTAAGTAAGACGAAACAAATACTAGGTTCACTCAAAAGTAACAGCAACTTTACACAAAAGCCTAAGGTTTACTTGCTCCCCTTGTTTTCTTCACTTCAGGCACAGCTGTGGAGAGGCTCTGTAGTAAAGAGCATCACATGGAAACCTGGAAGTTCTGGTGCAGCTTCAGGTAAAGTAAAATAAAAATATCGTAAGACTAATCCCCAAAAACTGTAACACAATCATTTTGGAAGTCTTTTTATTTTCTGCTAAATGACATAGAAATTTGAATTTTCTGTCAGCTTGTTGGCTTGGTTATTTTTTTTCATTCTTACCCAAGAAAATTAAAGCATGAGAGTGACTAAGTACATCACCTACAGCTTTGTCCATGTTTTCAGTTTAAACACACCTTAAGAGGCAGAAAGAGAACTACAGCAGGCCACATTTCTATTGCAGATGCATTATATTAGCAAAGACCTTTTGCCAGAAAAAAAAATAATCTACTCAGGCAAGTGGGAACAGAATTTATTCTAAATAAATATATTCAAATAATACAAAATTAAAACATAGAATCAGGATAGTCCCAGCATTAGCCATACCAGTGGAAGGAGTTTTATCCTGTCACCATGAAGCTCTTTTCCAAAGCCATAAATTCCATATCAGTTGACATCAGTGACATCCCCAAAATGCTCATGACCAGCTGTCTCTTTGAGCTTGCCCAAGTCCTCTGTGAGCAGAAGGCTCAGGTAAAACTTCCCAACACGCTTCAAGGGAAGTGTAAGGGATTAAGTTAATGTTCCAGTTCCCTTGGGGTCTATTAGGAAGCTCTTACATGACCTCTTGTTCTGGTTTGCCCCTGGCTGGACACCAGGTGCCCCCCAAAGCTGTTCTGTCACTTCCCCTCCTATCTGGACAAGGGAGAGAAAATGGAACAAGAGGGTCACTGAAGTGAAACACAGGCAGGGAGAGATCACTTACCACTTACTGCCACAGGTAAAACAGACCAAACTTGGGGAAATTAATTGAACTTATTACTAAGGATCATGAGAAGTAAAACAAAATGCCTTCGCCCTCATGTCTCCCTCCTTGCTGGGCTCCACCTCCTCCCCCTCAGGGTGCAGGGACGGGGAATGGGGGCTGAGGGCAGTTCATCACAGATTGTTGTCTCTGCTGCTGCTTCCTTCTCCAGATCAGCTCCAGCACAGGGTCCCTCCCACGGGGAAGTCCTCCGTGGACTTCTACAACCTCAGTCCCACCCATGGGCTTCAGCTCTGCACAGACTGCTCCAGCCTGGGCTCCTCTCTCCACAGGGACACAGGTCCTGCCAGGACCCCTCTAGGCATGGGCTTCCCATGGGTTCACAGCCTCCTTTGGGCATCTCCCTGCTCTGGTGTGTCTCCTCCACAGGTTGCAGGTGCATCTCTGCTCCTCCATGGACCTCCCTGGGCTGCAGGGGCACAGCTGCCTCACCATGGGCTGCACCAGGGGAATCTCAGCTCTGGCACCTGCAGCACCTCCTCCCCCTCCTTCTTCACTGACCTTGGTGCCTGCAGAGGTTTCTCTTACATATTCTCACTCTTTCTGCCTGCAATTTCTTCTGCACAGCAACTTTTCTTTCCCCTTATTAAATATGTTATGCCAGAGGAGTTACAACCATCACTGCTGGGCTCAGCCTTGGCCAGTGGTGGGTCTGTCTTGGAGCTGACTGGTGCTGGCTCTGTCAGATAACGGGGAGAAGTTTCTGACAGCTTCTCACAGAAGCCAAATTGTTGCCCCCCTGCTACTGAAACCTGGCCAAGCAAACCCAACACACCCATTCTGCTGGCAAAGCTATTGAGTCAACGATGGCAAATGGAGAGAGCAGCTCCTGAGGACCACACAGTCCTGGTAAACACTTCCAGGTTCAAAAGCAGACATCATTTCTCTGGCACTTCAGTAAATTATTTTTGTAGCTTCGCACATTCTGACCTCACAAAACAGCACAGTTATGCCATGAGAACTTGTAAGTACAACAATTGGTAGTAAAAAGCTCTTGTGCTGTAGCACCACCCAGAATTTCAAGTCACAATGGGAATCACCTGAACAGAAATGGAAAACATCTCTGCGTGAGCAGGACCACATTCTAAATAGACAAAGCTTCACGTGTAATTCGTTTAAGGTTTGAAAATGCAACCTGAATAGCTAAACCCAAACTCTAAATAGAATGTCACTGTCTAGACAAACTCTGTGGCAAGTGAAGGGTGGTTGTTTCTGCTGGAGAAACTGAGTGACATTTGATCTAGAGGTATGCACAAAGCATAGAGATTTTCTGATTTGGACTTTATCATATCTTGGATTCGAACTCTCTCATTCAGTCACCATTAGATGAAAGCAATATTTGACTAATAGTATCTGAAGATTTGAACAAGGTGTTCAAATCCATCCCTAAAAGATCCTGTACTCTACCTTTAATACCCAAGGCCCATTCAGCTCCCAGAAAGAATTTTCACTCCTAATGGCAGTAGCAAAATAAATGCTATAAAGGCTAATCAAAAAGGGGAACCATTTCCAGAACAAAGTGTAAAAACATTGACTGGCTCTGTAATCCACTGTGATATTTTATCCCTTATTTCACTGCTTGCCCATAAAGAATATTACCAGTGCGGAGCTCCTGTGGTCTCATTCTCATATATCTTTATGTGTTCCTGTAAAACACACTTGCAGTGTGTTTCATTTGGGTGCACAACACAAAATGATCCCTTATTTTCCAGAAGACAACATTCTTTGAACCGAAGAAAAACCCATAGCAAGGCTTGCTCTATAAATTCCCATTATTTATTTTCATTCCAAGACAGTAAAGACTTCTTGATCCCTTTTAATTTACCTTGTCTTATAGTTACTTCCACTTTTCAGGAAAATTGCAACATTTCAAAAACTAGGAAGAGGTCTGTGCAACATATTGACTGTGATTTCTCTTTTTATCCCCCTTTAGCAAACAAGCCTGTAAAAATACTTTTATAGGGAATAAAAAGGTCATTTATGGCATTGTCAGAAACATTTATTTTGTTTTCCTACTTTACAGGCAGCTACTACTCACTTCAAGCCTTGCACTGAACTTTTTATGAAGAATATGTGACATAAGGAAATGAAAGTGATGATTTTGCTCTTATTTAACATCCCATCAATGCCCATCCCATCAACTCCTTCAGAGTGAGCTCTGACAAGAATCCTTGTTAGGTGTGGTTCTGAATATAAAAAAGGTCTTTTGTCACTTTGTTCTCTTCTGCTGTCATTAAATGCCCAGAAATCTGAGGTGTCAGAAAAACCTTTGAGGTCAGCTGCCCTGTTCTTCCCACTGGGCTGATCCCTAATATCTGGCTGTATTTTACTCATGCGAAAACAGAGCAACTCAAGATGAGCTTTAGGTACTACCTTCTAAGCTAATAGATCTTCCCAACACGATGTTAATTCTGTTATTTGACTTAATATTTATTTTTCTTGATGATTTTATTCCATGGTATTGTTTCACACTGAGCTCTGCTCCTTCCCCTCTGGTGAAATCCTTAAACATTGCTGATCCCCAGAACGGGTCAGCTTGGAAAAGATCACATTGGGTCACCTGGTCCAATCTCTCTGCTCCAGAAGGGTCATCCAGAGCACATGGCACAGAATTGCAACCAGACAGTGTCCAGACCTGGTATCAATCACAAACACAGCATTTTTGTCCATCAGTATTTACCAAGAGAGAAACATGACGGTTTCCTTTCTCTGCTTCAACCATTTTGAAGGTTGATGGGGTAGGGAATACAATCACTTGAACAGAGTATTTTGCTAGGCAGATATGAGAGATCTGTAATTTGGACTGTCCTTTGAAATGTGTGCCACTATTTTTAATCACTTAAAGCACAATACAGGCAAGTTGAGAACAGGAACACATGAAAGATCACCTTAACCAATCACCTGGTGGAACTATAGCAGGGATAGATATGATATTGGATATTTATGTCCTAATAGCAAGTCTGATCCTCAGGATGAGCCAAAAAACCTCTGTGACTGCGTGAACATGAAACTCTCCCCAGATTAAAGGTTGCCCTTGTTTTAAGGCAGAAAAAAAGACAAACGGAGTAGTGCAGCTATTGATGGAAATGATGTCTGCTATGATGGGAAAGCTGGAAATGCAAATTGAGAAGCTGTCAAGCCACGTGCAGCACCACTCAGTAACCTCACTGTCATTGTATCACAAAAGGAACCAGAACATCTGCAATTCACTGCAGGATTAGCATTACCTAAACAAGCCACACTTTTGTTAATGATGCCATCTGCAAATGAGCTCATGTGACTCCCTGTTCAAACTTTCAGATACAGCTCAAACGTACTTACAAACAGCAAAAACTGTAATCTGGTGTAAAGAAATCCAACCATAAACCACGAACCCAAATATAGCCATTCATAAACTTTGACTTTGTGCACACCATCTGTTTCATGAAGCTCTGTTCTGTGAGTGCTGATAGCAGTCATCCTTATTAACAGATCAAAAGAGTTAGAGAATAAAAATAAATCTTATTTTTATTCACTACTAGGAGCAGGGTCTTCAATTGAATCTCACTGCTCTTACATAAATACAACTCTATGTGTAAGCAAGCCAAGACAGGCTTACAGTCTTTTAGGGCATAAGATGGGTTGATAATTCTACATCCATAAAAGGTTAGGTGGGACTTAGGAAGGAAGTTCTTCCTGAGTGGTCAGTCTCAAACATTCAGTATGCTTTTATCCCAAGAGTTAGATTTTCACAAGAGCAGAAAGGTAAAATTTACCTCATTTCCATTTAAAGTGGCTCGTTCGTGGGGGTGCTACAGCCAGCCAGCTGATCCCCCAGGCCAATTTATAGCAGTCTGTGGGTCCTCCAAACAGCTGGCTGAAGCATGGATTCAGGCTTGGAAGAAGGAAGCGTGCTCTCTCTCTTGGGTTAGGAAGATGTTTATTCAGTGCAGGCCCATGTGGAAGAGGCTTTGCCAGAGCCTCTTCTCAGCACGGAAGAAGCATGGAGAGAGAGAGAGGGGGCCTCGTGTGTCCCTTTTCCCAGCTCGGGGCTGGGCGGGGGAACACTCTGACCCGATGGGGAAGGGAAGGGGATGGGGTTACATCAGGGGGAATCCACCGGGGTCATCAGGGGTAGGGGGGTGAAAGGCACATATTAGTACAGACAAATAACAAATACAAATACAAATTCAAAAACCTGAAACTCGCGCCACTACATCCATTGATACTTCACTGAACCTTCTGTGATCAGACTCCTCCACAGGCAGGTGTGAAGAGTTCAAGCCAAAAATCAAGTCCTGATCATGCAAGTGGAACACAGCTCCAAAAGATTCCCTCACATGCCAGATTTTCTGCCCACTTAGATCTTAAATCATTTGAACAATTGAATATCTTGCAGTGTGATTTTTGCTACTTTCTTCCTTTCTCAACTAACAGTGCTAACAGGACTGCTCATTCTTGAGATTCAAGAAGTTGTCTCATGTGTTTTGGGTTTGGCTTTTTTTTTTAAATTTGTAAAGCACATGTCCACATTGTGAGTAAATTTATTGGAATGTGAAATCATTTTCCTTTATTAATATTGAATGATTGTAGTTCATATTTTACACAGCAGTGTTAAGATGCTGTGTGGACTAAGAAATTTATAACTTTAGAAGAATTAAAAATATTAAAATGTTTTGAAAAATCTGACTTGCATCAATGTCACTTCTGTAATCTTGTTGGAAAACATGCCATTAAAAGCAACAACAATTGTCATGGAGAGCTGGGAAAAAAAAAAAGACCTAAATTGAAAAGTACTTTAAAAATAATTTAAAAAAGGAAGCAGAAAATTCACACAAGTGTTTATGATTTAGCATAGGAAAATGTGATATAACTCATCAATTATATATCAAGCCTTAAATTACATATGTATGTGTATGGCTGTGATACTGGAATTCAAACAAACCCCTGAAACTTTTTGTCCAAATGCAGCCACACCTCTTCCAGATAGAATTACTCAGTCTATCTGAAACAATGTACTTCAGAATTCTTGAGTGATGCATAGTGTCCTGGGTTGCAGTATAAGATATGCACAAAGTATTCTATCACCATCTTCATGACCTGCTGAAACCAACTGCTGAAGCAGTGTTCTTCCAGATTCCCCCCTCCCTCTTCTGTTAAGGTGTCTTCTGTTAATGGGTCTTCTGTTAATGGCCTGCTGCATGACTCATAGATATCACCGTTATCTCACTTTAATGGGCCATCAAGGACCCCCTGTATGACTCATTATCCCATTGTGAGATGCTCCGCCCAGGGGGAGGAGCCAAGCATTCTCACCTGGACATAATCTGGGACTTGGGACAATATGGGGGACCTTACCCACTGGATTCCCAGAGGATCAGAGCTACCAGACCCTTCTACGGGATCACTGCTTCCGTCATCCCACTCAGGTTGTATTCTGACTCTGTCAGTGGTCTTTTGTATTATTGCATCTATTTTATTTTTTTTTTCTTCTTCATATTAAATTGTATTTCTGACTTGGAGCATCTCACTCGTTTTGCTTTCAAACCACAACACATAGAAAAATACTTTTCTGTCCCATTTTCAGAGAGGTTCTACACTAAGTTCATGTGATCATGAGGTTCTTCCAAATGGTGTTAACAGCAAATGGGCTGTTTCAAAAAACTGTAAGTTTTTGAGACTGCTTTCTTCTCCCCTAGATGACAGAAAGCATCCTTGTAAATCAACACTGAATTTCAACCAGTAATTACAAAACCACAATTTCTTATGCAGATTAATCGTACTGATACATTTGATGCATCAGTTTCTATCACATTACAAATGTTACTAAACTTTTCATGGCTCATTCTTGCCAAGTTTACTGAACACACAGAGAATCAACCCTGACATCTGTGCCCAGCTCCAGTCAGCGAGACAAAATGGCAATAAGGTCTCCACCCTACAAACTTAACATCCCTGGTGCACTGTCAGGATGAAACCAGAGGAAACAAAGCTGTCATCCAAGTCAAGCAATTCTCAGTTATTTTCCAGTAACAAATTTAAACTGCCCATTGCCACAGGTAAGGGAGAAACTGCCATGACAGGGTTGCACTCTGATTTTGTCCAGCACCAAGGGAACCCAGCAGACTCAGACAGAAGCTGACAACCAACTCACTACATTACATCCACTTAGTCAAAAGCTTTTTTCCACTTTTTTACCCAGGACACTCATAAGTAAGTTCAATCACATAGAAAGTTCTGCCTATATTTCATGGTGGTACTTTCTTGATAAGAGACTACTAACTGCAGGAGTAACTCATCAGAGTCAATGCACACCAGCAGTTTTTAATTAGCTACAAAAGGGAAATCAACACTTTAAGAATTAAAGAAGAACATTAGAAGAAAACATGACAATTTTTTATTTATTAATATTTTTATAGCTCAAATTTAAAAATATTAAACCAGAAACAATTCAAGATTCATGAAGAAAAATCTGGAAATATATACATGCATAATTAAGAATATCTTGATTCTTTTCAATATTTACTTAGGCTTTTTGTACAAACTTTTTCACACAGTCATATTTACAAGCATGTCTGTTTAAAACATAGGAACATATATCCCTTATAGCATTTACAAATCTTTTGAATATTTTTTTTTCTTAAAAACAAAAGAATATTTCCTTGATTTGACAGTTTTGGTTTCACCTTATGATACCAGACAGGTATTTATTCAGAGGGATAGAAACAGTTATCATTATTCAAATAGCTAAATAACAGTCATCCTACTGATACCCAGAATTATCACATATGGCTTTAAATACCTCCCAAACTCAAAGGACCATCTCACAGGTATAAACTACAGTCCATCTGTGGTTTGTTTCTAATTAAATCTCGAGCCTTTGTTTGGGCTAGAACCACAACTCAGCAGACACTTTCTAGGCATGTACTCAGATCTAAGAGGCCCTTTTAATTATAGCAAAACAACTTTGCTTCCAACCAAGTCAAGAATATATGAGGCATGTATAAAATGGGATATATGGGCTTTTCCAGACACTCTAGCTATCTTTATAGATAGTTTTTATTATGGGATACCACAGTTTTGAACAGATATTTGTGCGAATTTACAGGAATCAAGTGAGAGATCTTCTAAAAAGGGGAAGAATACTTTTTCCTTAAAAGCATTTTTTAGAAACAAAAAAGTCTGAGAAGATTTTGCACATAATATGTTTAAGTTACTGATACAATCCAACCAGTTAGATCACTTCACAAATCAACTGAAAATCCATCAGGTTGGTTGCTTTTGGTTGGGGGAAAAAAAAACCAAAAACCCAAACCTCTGGCTTTGGCAAATCAAGAAATCATCTCCTTTGAGCATTGTTCTCTAGAGCTCCTGCACTGATTCTTCCACAGTTTGCTCCTCCACAGGCTGCACAGCTTCCTGAACATACACAATGAATTCTGAAGCCTCCCCACCCTGGGTGTAGACAGTGACTGTCTCGATGCCCTCCACCTCGTCTGAGGACACTACCAGGTGATGCTGCTCCCCCAGCTCCACCGAGGCCTGCTGCAGCGTCTCCTGGATCATCAGCGTGTGGTTGGCTGACTGCTCCTCCTCCTTCACCTGAGGAGACATGGGAGAGTTTACAGAAATTGCACCTTCCCAGGGAGTACCTGGCATTGTGATGATTAATGGAAATACAGCACACAAATTAGCAATCACACGCTTTTGAAAGAAAATGTCAGTTTTGCAGAAAATGCGAGCACTTTTGATTAATGAGTGTGTAGCTAGGCAGAAAACTGAAAGCACCAACACAGCATCTCAGTTCTGTGCACAGAGAGCTGCAAAGTTTCAGGAACACTGGTCTTTAGAGACAGCTTTAATCTCATGAGTGACTCTCAGCAGTCACTCATTCAAAACTGCTTTTATTTAAATAAATCTGAACTCAATCAATTCCTCTAGTAGCACTGAGTTGAGAACCCATCCAAAACCATGTGAGAAAACATCCACTGTACCCACCTTTCTTTCTCTCCTTAGTCAATGGCTGCTCACAGAAGTACAAATTTCACTGTAAACCTTAAGGGATTTTATTAAAAAAATGTGAAATATAAATATCACTGATATAGGTTCCTAAGGCCTACTGTTTGTGAGGCAGCAATGTTTACATTATTGAGAGGAGAGTGACAGAAATGAGTGAAAAGAAAAGTTTTTTACTGAACGTTTTGCTTCTTGTCAAAATTTAAAAAAGCAACACAGTCTGGTGTTGAATTCCAAATTCATACAGGTGCCTGTCAATTATTGAAATACAGTACACACTAGAATGCAAAACCAAATCTTAATCCTCTACCAGACCCATACAAAATTCCTATGTGAAGTACTCCAGACAAGTATAAATAAATCAGAAAACTCTAAGTCATGTGGAAGAAATGCATTCTCTCAAGTGTTAGTGATAAAATAAATCTACTTTTAAGGAGAGAATGGAACAGCAATTTTTCAGTATGCAAGATATGTGCAAAAGCATTTGTTAGGGGAAGGTGTCCCTGCCCATGGCAGGAAGGCTGGAATGAGATGATCTTTAAGCTCCTTTCCAATCCAAACCATTCTAGGAATCTATGGTTGTTTGCTGGAGCACAGTGTGCTCTTGCAGCACTGAACTCTTAAGTGATCTTATAAAGAAAAAGTCAGACATGGTAGATTCTAGGAAGTGTGGAATCTAAGTTACAGAAGTTCGAAAGGGCTATTTTTTTTTTTTTTTTAGTTAGAAGCTAGCTCCTCAAAAGTAAACTGCAATAGCACAATAAAATTCAAGTAAATATAATTAAGATCATTAATGCTGTAAGGAGGGGAGAGGGAACAGAAGGGAAGAACTACAACAAAGATTCCAAGGATCTGTTTGGTCCCTTAGAGACCAGCAAGAAGAAAAACAGCCCCTATATGTTTGTTTTCCTAATGCTCTTTTCCAATTTTTTTTTTTCCCTAAGCAACTGTTCTCTTTGTTATACAGTGACTTTGCTTCTGACTTTTCTATTTCATGTTTAAAATACCTGTCAGAAGATTTCAGAGATTCACCAGCCCCTTAGGACTTCACAGCACTCTGAACTTTCACTCAGTTAAAAAGACTATAGAAAGCTTTTTCTTGAACAATAACAAGTATGTCTAGGTGTTAAATTATTCAGAGGCCCCCAAGTCAGTATGGCTGTAATATACTAGTGAAATATATGTGGATTTTATCTGGTGAAAGATTTAACATCTAAAGGTAATCTGGCCATTGTCACTGACCTTAATGCAACAGCACAGTCACACCCACTGATGCCCACTCTGGCGTCATCACACAGAATTCAGTTTATAGGGATAAAAAATACAGGAATAGAATGAAGTCCTTTTCACATTCTGTTTCTTTTATCAAAGATGTAGCTTAAACAGCTCCTGCTGAAGTTCAAGCTCAACACCCTACACAAGTAGATGATACTGGATATTTTTCATGACGCAGTAAAATTTGCAACCAGCCTCAGGAAGAACAACTCATGTTGTCTCCAAATGCAGGTATCATAGAATCATAGAGTGATAGAGTCATAGAATGGTTTGGATTGACAGGAACTTGGAGGTGATCTAGTTCCAACCCCTCTGCCATGGGCAGGGACACCTCCCACTGGGCCTATCCAGCCTGGCCTTGAACACTCCCAGGGATGGGGCATCCACAGCTCCTCTG
Organism: Trochalopteron elliotii; assembly: GCA_024734555.1. Classification (NCBI taxonomy): domain Eukaryota; kingdom Metazoa; phylum Chordata; class Aves; order Passeriformes; family Leiothrichidae; genus Trochalopteron; species Trochalopteron elliotii. The sequence continues at coordinate 10,027,910 of JANPWX010000019.1, forward strand.
GGCAATCTGTTCCCACACCCCACTCCTCTGAGTAAATAATTGTTTCCTAACATCTAATCTAAATCTCTCCTCTTTGAGTTTATAAATAATTCCCCTTGTCCTTTCCCCTATGTGTAAAAAATCACTGTCTCTCTTTTTATAATCCCCTTTCACCAACATACCCCTCACTAATGGAAGGTTGAGCCTCTCTTGGAAAAGCAAGGAGCTAAATCATGAAAAAAACCCACAGCACTGTAAACTTGTATCTCTTGCTGCACCTAATGCACCCTTTTTTTATTTTTCAATTATTAAAGAAACCCTAAATCCTACTGAAAGCAACAGAACTTTAGTGCATTCAGACACCAAACTCCCTTTTCAAAACTCTCCTCTTTCCTGAGGGTACTCACTCCACTGTCAGCTCCTCTGTGGAAGTTAAGGACACACAAGATCTACTAATGAATATTGCAACAGGCCATGGAAAGTCTAGTCACCATTGAATTCAGACAGGAAGCTGCAGTTAAAAATGTCTGATAATTAAAATCTCACAGCTTGTTATGAATCAGCTCACAATTCCAGCCCTTGATGCTAGAGATGCTCAAACAAATACAGAAATAGGAATGTCTAAAATGTGGCCCTATAATTATGCAATATACACTAATCCCTCTTGTTTTAGTGCACTACACATAACCCTCTGACAACATGCCTCAGGCCAGAAAAATTACACTACATTTGCTAAGAGCTCCAAGAATGCACAACACAGTATGAGATGGATCTCTCACTGTTGTCACTCTAAATCAAAAACCATAAATAATTTTAAATATAGCTTTGTGAACGTACATAAATAATGAAGAGAGGAAAATAAATAAAGCATAGTTGACACAAAAATGAAATGAAAACAGAATCTCATCCAATTCAATAGAAGCAATCTAATACTTATTCAGTTTTATATCCTTTTGAAATGAAAATGGCCAATAAAGAAAGTTAATTTAAACTCCCTACCTGACTTTATTGATGTGGGTTTATTACCCTTGTCATGCAAGGTAAAGAAAACTAACGCCTTTATTTCTGGTGTTTCTAGCTTCCAGTATCTTTTTTTGACAGCTATCTGTATTCCTTTTAGTTCGACAAATCACCACATTATTTGAGATATTTACATTTCAAATCAGTTCAATGTTTACATGCTTCTGTTTGGTTCCCATTAGATTGTTCCACAGCGAATAATCTCAGAATGTTAATTTACATCCTTCAAATTGATGAAACAGTGGGACAGCTGCCATCTGAATGAACCAAGTCACCACACTCAATTCTCTTTATTGGCTTCTGAAATCTGTTGAAGAGCAGCATCCAAGACCTCTTTTCTGTTTGAGAGTCAGCTGAAAAGCATCTGTCTGCTTATCCTTCATTAAAGAATGACAGCAAGGAGCTGAAGCCACACACAGCTGGCACATTAAATCAAGTCAGTACCTGCATAAATATTCTTTATTAACTAAATCTGTCTCTCACAAGAGCCAATGGGACTTTCACCACCATGTTTTCATAAGAAGCTCAACATCTCTAAATTCCAAATGTTCTTAATTTACATCTCCGAGGACCATCCAAATACATGGAAGTATTCAAAACAAATGGGTCTCTCTTAGAGGAATCTTGTCCTCTCAAAACAAGAAAGACTTTTTAAATTTGAAATAAATGAATTTAAACTATTAAGGAAAATATACTTCTTCCCTTTCCTGAAAAGGAGTAAAAAAAAATATTTGCAGTAAGATTCTAAAGCCTTTTCTTTACCCTAGAGCTCATTCTGTGAAATACTGTAATATCTTCAATTCTATTGGAAGTCAGCAGGTCCATTGTGCTTAAAACAGTTTTGCTGTGCCTGTCCCCAAATCCTCAGTGGAATCTTTCCCTTGATTTCAGATTGAATGCTGCTTTTCAGTTTACCATGAAGTAGAAAAGTTAATCACAGAGATCTTTCAGATGTTCAAAACCTTACACTAGGCTGCAGATGCTCCTATTTATATCATAAAACATCAGTGAGAAAATATACAAAATATCTGCAGAAAGGATTAAAATGAAAGCATTTTAGATCACAGAGAGCACCTGGATATGTGATGTGTCAGCTTACATTGGTGCCTTCAAGTTTTGTTCAGTATCATTTGAATAATTTCAACTCTTTCTCAGTTGTAGTTTACATACAGTTATATTGTGTGAGAAAGACACACAGAAAACACCATAATTTGATCATCTGAATCTCTATAATGAGCTACAAAACAAAGACAATCTGGTGCACAATGGTTTTGGAATAATAAGAGGGTTGAGTATGAAAGAGTTGTTTTGCATAAAAAAAAAAAAAAAACAGCAGGGAGACAAACAAGTTCTCATACTACTGATGCAGATTTTTAATAAGTTTTAGCAATTGGCTGGTTGAATATATCCCGACAGAGGAACTGTGGCTGGACATGGCACTCATCTGGCAAAATGCTGGATCACCCCACCTCCTTTTGAGGCAGAATGTCAACACTGCCACTGTTTTAGGAGTTCTAACAGGACAATGATCTTGACTGAGATTTTATCTGTATGTTACAGAGATGAAAAAAAACTCCTCAAAGGCTGAGGAAACAGGGTCTCAGCCCCATCTTGCCCATTTTAAAACTTTCCACTGCTGTTACTGTCACAGAAAGCATCAGGTTGCCCTGTGTTCTAAAGCAACTACAAAATTGACAATCAGCATGTCTAGAACTCCATATACTGGCAAATTTTCCTGATTACCACCAGCTCCCAACATCCTGTCAGGACCAATCCAAACAAGACTGAAATCCAAGGTGTGCTGCTGAAGTACAACGTTCAGTAGCCTCTGATGTGACAGCCATGCTAATAATAGGTATTTACCTTTGAAGATGTGCTATGCTATAAAATTATTTTCTGTGATCTGCTTTGAGCTGATGTATAATCTTGGCTCTGCCTTCCTACTGCTGTCACTTTGAAGAAAGTGACTTACCATGGTACCTTTTTACTGGAGCCTGAAGAGATCACAGAATAAAAGGATGAAAGGAACTAAAATAAAGGGTGAAACACATGGAAATCCAATATTTTCTGGTTATCTTCTGAAAAAGATCTGTTTAGTTGTTGTAATAGCTGATATACCTATTCTCCAGAACACATTATGTCTAGGTTAAAAATAGGTTACTATCCTTTTCAGGAATAGATTTAACCTTTCACTTCAGTCTAAAGAAGTAGTAAAAACGTCAGTTCTGTCTCATCTTTCTGAGTGGAAGGAAAAGAAAAGAGAATTCAGCAGCCAAATACTGCTCTTTATTGTTAATATTTGTGTAGTGCTTTGGATCAGGACCTGGATTGTATCAGTTATGCTACATGAAAAGAGTAGTTCATGTCCCAAAGGCCTTATAATTTCAGCATAATTACAGCATAAAACAAGAGAAAGTAAGCAGACATAGAAAAAGGGAGGTGAGAGAGTAAAACAAATGAGACAGTGGTAGTTCAGTGTGACAGGCATTGGTGTCAGTATACAACAGTCTATCCACAGATAATTGCTGTCATCCTATTTTTGACAAGTAATTGAGAGAAGACAATGAGGTACAAATTGCTCCTTATTAAAAATCCACACAACTTAAGCATAATATAGAAGAAGGCATTAGAAACTTGTTTGGAAAAAGTAATAAGCAATTAAATCTCCATGGACTAAGCAAAGGTGGGAGACAAAATCTTTACAGCTAATGAGAAATGGGACCATAAGTTGGAAAGGAATAAAAAACCCAGGAAAGAAAACAAGATTTTGTTTGATGTGGCAAAAAAAGGAACATCAAGAAAACAGTATTAGAGAGGGTGATGACAAGAAGAGGAGAGAAAGTAATCTTTGAGGTTTTTTCTGAAAGAATACAAAAGGGATAAAACAAACTGTGAATGTCAGAAAAAAGATTATCCGAGTTAATTGTAGCATAAAATAATGATGGCTTGGGGAACCATTGTAGCTAAAAGGCTGAAATGAGAAACCATATAGGAGTCATCATTCAGAACAAATTGGCACCATTTAGGTATTCACCTGCAGGCAAGGCCCAAGAATGCTCCTGAGGAGGAAATCAGCTCTCTGCCTTGAAAAATAGGAAAGACATCCCACAGAGCTGAGAAATAAACTGGCCTTCTGATGAACAACTGTGCAGAAAGGCTGATATAATCACCTTAGTGATTGATAATAATGACTAGTGACTAACACAAACTTCTCTGCCATCTTCAGAGTGAGCTGAAAGTGATGGTTCTAGAGCACACAAACCCAGTGCACTATCAAAGGCTAAAAATAGCAAATTACCAGGAAATTTGTCCATCACTACCTAAATGAAAGAAAACCCCTGAAAAACAGGTACTTTTGATGCAAAAGTAAAAATTCGTATTAGGATAGAGAACCCTACATGCTTTCTACTCTCTGTGTTCAAGAGATCTGATACAAGAAATAAATTGCATTTATGAACAAATAAATAAATTATATCAGGTAGTATCTTGCTGCCATTAAACATTCCTGCTAACAAACACTGGAAGTGGAACAGCAATAACCAGAAGAGAAACTAGAGCTGATTAACATAGACCAAGAAGAGGAAACACTTCTGATGTTCTGGTCAATGCAGTGAGGGATTCAGGAACTAAACTTTCAAGGATGTTCTTCACATATCGTGAAAGTGCAAGCATATGCACTTTGAATATTGTTTCCTTGGAGAGTTACTTACAGCACTATACACTGAAAGAATCTCTTCTTAAAAAATAGCATATCAGAGGTGTTAATTTCTGAGGGTAATATTTACTCACAAGAAACTCAGTATTTAAATCAAACAAATGTTTAACTTGGAAGAGATTTTTTATGGAACAATTAATGTCCTTGTTTGATGTGCACTCCAACTAAAGAAAGAACTAAGCATCAAGGCAGCTTGTACTGAAACACTATCTCTGTTCTAGTTAACATATAGATTTTGTGTGAAAAACAAGTTTTTGAACACAGGCCTGCAGAAACTGTAAATTAAGGGTGTGAGTGATACTGCCTGACTGCTTATGTTTGGCATGTGAGCCAGGAAAATAGTCCACCCCTATAAATAATGGATTGAACAGCCTCTTCTAGCAAAATAAACAAAAAAACCAAATGAATCAATCTCCATCCTAAGGCACAAGGGCAAAAGTGCATCTGTAACAGGACACAGAGAGTTGAATGTGCAGAAAGAAAAGTCTCTTGTTTTACCCTTCCAGTCCCTTCAACTTCCCATGTGCTACTTTCACAAGTCCTTTCTCCCCAGTCTTTTGCCTATATTTACCATCCACTTTGAAGAGTATTTCCTGGCTTTTCTAAGCATTTATTAGCCTCTTTCCTAGTTGTTCTTCAAACTTAGCACTCTTTCCTCTCTCCTTCTCCCCACCTTGCTACTTTTTTCATCTTTAAGCAGAGCAGAAAAACTCAAATGTCATGCTATGAAGAAGTATCTTCATAAGCTCTTTCATAATGAGATGCAGAGTGGATCCCTAGTAACTGAACAAGGATGGACTGTAGACTTGATATTTTCTGGGCCTGAGAATTGCTAGCTCTGCTCAAGGGAAACTTTTCAACAGTTTTCCTTTTCCCAAAACAACCTTGTATAAACAATATTCCTTTCCCATAACAACAGGTGTTGTTTGCTATTTCTGTTACTTAGCCAATGGGAGAGCTGTCAGTCCTATGGGCCAATAATGTGCCTTCTTAGCAGAGCATGTTATAAAAGGGCTGGATGAATTGCAAATAAAGCCTTCTGCTTTCTACTGCCTCCTGACCGGAGTCAAGCATCTTTATTTTGTGTCCCATTGGGACAATGGACCTAGTAACTTCTCCTGCCATGCCGTGATCAAAGCTTCAAAGGGGAGTTTTGCCAGTCTCAGATCATATAAATAAGACTTCACATTACTAACTTTTTTTCTCAGGCATTTGGCAAGAAATATATATCACACTCCTTAACAGCTGCGTATTTTCAGAGCTCATACAACTGGATTTATCCCAAATTAGAAAAAAATTAACTTTGATAACAGATTAGTATACTCACTCATGGGCAAGATTAAGATAAAATCATTTCAGGTGCCAGACACAGCCTTGGAAATGTCTCATACACGTGACACTAACAGAGCCAACAATGATTCCTATTCCAAGCATAATCCAAGCTAAGCAGGGCTAACTTTGCATTTTTGGGGTTTAAAATAATAAGTTGAATCGCAATTCTGTCTGGAATTGGTTACTGCTATGTTGTCAAAGCCTTTTCTTTAATATAATCATTTGTATAAACAAGAAATATGAAGCTTCTTAAGTCAGAACTGAAATTCTGTTCTCCACATGCAATTCAGGAGCTGTGAACAGAAAATGTGATCTGGATTTCACCTCCATTATAATGTGTACTTATAATTCAGTATACTTGCAGTAAGACTACAAGCAGAACAATAATTTAATAGAAGAACCCCTCAAACATGGTATAACGTTAGCACACAGGTTAGGGAAGTGCTAAAGCATGAGTACAGCAGTATTACTGATAGATACAGCTGGATTTATACAAGATTTTACAGATAAGGTGTAAATGGGACTTTTATGAGTGAAAAGTAAGGAGAAGGACAGCTGTGGGAGCAAGAAATTTCCAGGGAGGAAAGAGGAGATAAAATAAGGAACACCATAGTTTATAGCAAAAAAAATCCTTTTAAAATATTCTAGTATTTTAGAATTAGAAGAAATTTCTTGGTGCAAATAGAGAAATATGAAGGCAACTTGGAAGGGTTAGTTAAAAATGAAATATGAAAGTAAGAACTGATATAAAAAATAGGTAATGTATGTCCTTAGAGCAAAAGGAAAAAACAAACAACATAAAAATCAGGACAACTACAATAAATGTTGTTAAGGGAAAAAAAAAAGGACCCAAGCTGCTAAGCAAAGACTCAGTGAGGCCATTAAAGAACAGGAGTGGAAATTCAGTGACAGATGATGTCAATATATTGCTGACACCCTGAATGAATTGTTTTACAATCTACAATTGAAGTTGAAGGTTACAGAAGAAAATGTGGAATACATTTTCCAATAGGAAAGTGAAATATGAACATATCTAAAGGTCACTTCAAGGTTAAAAATTAGGAAGCTCTGATAATTAAAACCTAACCAAGTCAAAAGTACAAATGAGGGATATCCTACAGAAAGCAACTCAGTATTGAAGAAAACACCCGACAGTTTCTAATAGGGGAGGATTAAAGTCAAGTTAAGAACATTTAAAGACTTCTTTCCCTCAGATTAAAATTGGGTGTGTCTGTAACTCTGGAGCAATTTTCTGGTGGGAACACAAGCGCTGGAAAGTGACTACAGCTATGTAACAGACCAGACTATGATAACAAACATTTCTACAGAAAATAAAAGGGGAAAAAAAAGAGAACACTGAAAAGAAAATTTTAAAAAGATAAAATATTCCAAAGGGAGGGGGAAAGGAGGCATTAAAACAAAAGCAGCAAAGAGATTCTGTGCTCTGAGAATTCAATATTTCATTTGATATAGGAGTGGTGCTTGTAAGAGTTTGATATCAGACCAGTGAGAGTTAAAAGAAGTGATTATGGCTTAGAAGTCTGCAAACTCAAAAGGCAAGAAATATGGATTGAAAAGTGAAGAAGAAAATTAATTTGGAATATAAATATTTACTTAGAAAAAGCTACCAGTAAATTCAGAGAGCCCAAAAACAAAGCTAATAGATTTCATGATGACTCAGATATTGATCAGAGTTAACACCTGTATATTTAAAGTTTAACACTCAGATATCAAAACATTCTCTAGGCAGCTCTACTTCAGCAGCCGCTTTCTCCTGTACCTTTAGTACAACAGCCTTGTAAGATGCATTCCTTTAGGGAAGAACTAATTTCAATAATATTGACAAACACCTATTGCTAATACTGCATCCAACCCCTAAACAGGTCATCTGTATAGCACAGCATATATGTTGATAGTGGCTATACCATAAAAGTTGTTTTGAAACTTGCACATAATTGGACCACACTGTCTCTTCTCTTTAATGACTGAATTTAATTTTCAAATTTGGGTATGTTATTCTACAAAAAAGTCTTAAACTCTTACATAGTTTCTAGGCAAAATACCTGTTAAGTATTGCAAAGGAACATCTGGAAATGCTCTGACTTCAAATTCTGCCTTGTCTTTGTGACATTTGGGCAGCAAACTTAGGAATTATCCAAGTACTTCACAGACCATGAACTTCACACTTCTACGGAGATCTCATGAACTCAATGTTCAAAACACTACAGAAAATGTTAAACTTAAAAGTTAGTTTTAGCACTCAGAATAATCAGTTCTGGTTCATTTAAATAAAAGGAGTTACTTAAACTCTTTGGGAAGTTAAAGCTTCTCATGTTCTTTCCTTCCCTCACCTGTCAACCACTGAGTGCAGAGACCCCAGAGAATCAGTGGGGAAAGGGATAAGCAAAGAGCTGTGCTGAAAGAGAAGGAACAAGCAGAGTTCAAAGAACACTGAGAGGAGAATGAAAAATGGCAGCAACAAAGTTAGCAGACATCTGAGAGGAGGAAATATTGAGCAAAAGTCTTGATGTTTGAACCCAATAGGCCCTCAAATTGAAAATTATTTCCTTTTGCTTGCTGCACCAAGGACCACCTGAATCTTTTAGAGGACAATGGCACTAAGTGTCTGCACAAAAGGTAAGTTATTTTATAAAGCCTGAAAACACTTGCTAGAAAAAAAGCTTTATTTTCACACACATACCTACATACTCATGCAGGTATATTTATTCATTCATATTTTATATATTATATGCCTTTTTAGATGTATAAAGAGATATGTGTATATATGTATAAACATGTACATGTGCATGTACACACACGTATGTTGTATGTAAACACATACACACAACACCCAGTGAAAAACTGGGAAAAATTCTCCACGTGTCTTGAATGATCATTTAAAATTTGTCCCTTGCAAAGTAACACTCATTTCACAATGAATATATGAAAATTCCCTGTGGCTGGTTTAGAGAAGGAAAGAGCTCTTACCTGCTTCACCACTGTCACCGTGCCAGGTGCCATGGTGACGACAGAAGCCACTGCAGTGGCATCGTGAGATTCTGAGCCCAACTCAATGATCTGCTGCAGGATGTTCACAGCTGTTGGATCCAGTCTTTCACCTTATCAGAAAGACAGCAGCCATAAGATCATCACAGTAGGGCAGTTCTGAGCCTATGTGAATCCAAGTAGCACAGCCCTGACTCGCAGTGCTGTTGGTACAATTCTAAAAGCTAAATAATGTGACACTTTAATAGCAGATCCACGGCAGGGAAGTATTCACAAAACAAATTTGTCCAGGGAATACATGAATCAGCAAGTGAAGCCACACTGATCACTTCTATGCCTATTTGAAAGAGATCTAAAATAATACATTGAATAAAGAAACAACAGCCACAAGTCATAGAAGGAAATTAGGAAGCAAATTAGGAAGCTGCAAGACTTTACAAATGTGTATTTACCAGACATTCATCTTACACAGAACCTACCTGTATACTTAGAACCATAACAGCCATTAAGTATTTTAGAAACCTGTGTTTACCATCTGCAATACCCCTCAACCTAAATGAAGTAGTTTTACCACTAACCTGCGGAAGGGAAAGGTTAATTGCTTGGGAAAACTCACACTGTTCATTTTATAAACACTGGATCAGAACATGTCTGTCCTTTTTAAAAATTTCTCTGATGTGTGTAGTCCTGCCAAAGGAATGGGATGTTTACAAAAAAAACCCAAACAAAACATTTATAGTTGTACTCTCACTTCTCACAAGGTGTGAAAGACCTGAATGCAGAGAAATGGTTTTTGTAATGCAGGAATACAAATTCCCACCAATGGCCCACCATTCCTACGTGCCCACTGTTAGCACGAGGGAGATGTCAAACAGGGAAAATAACTGTTAGGGTCATGTACAGCTGCTTTATATTTGCTTTAATACTGTCAGAGATAGAAAAGAAATAGCAAACAGAAAAAATCTAATTTCTTAACTTAAACTCTTTCAAACTGAGGCTGATACTTTGATAGTAGTCTAGGTCAGATAACTTAATTTCAAATAGAAAGAATATTTTATTATATTTTATTATTTATGTAAGAAACAAATGTATCTGAGTACTGAAAAAAGTTTGCTTGCTTTATTTTTTTTTCTATAAAACTGTTTTTAGACAAGATACTATTATTTTCATACTTAGAGGGAATATGCTGGAAGATTATCTGAAGTTGGATGCTCTAAAAAGAAGATTATTCAAAATAATATAGCCTCACTGCTTAAAATAAAGACTGCTATGTACAGTACATTCCATGACTATTTATTTTAATTTAGATGTATAGAAGTTTAAGAAAAGTTTTCAAGAAGTTTTCACTTACTCAGAATTTCCCCTCATTAAAATAATATATAGAAACTGGCAGTAATGTAATTTAATTGCAACATGCTTGGAAAATCTGTAAAAACTGAGAGTTTTTGACATGTATCTGTATTTTGAACTATAAAGACCACAGGGGTAAACAATTGTAAAATGCTGTTTTCTGATAACCAGGGCATTTATTTATATGTATTAAAAAAAATCCAAACAACATAGGAACACCTACTCTTCTCTGGTGTTTTAACACTCCCAGAAATCTGGGCATTTTTTTTCTTTTCTCCTTTTTTTTTTTTCCTCACTTAGCAGACATTATCTAATGCTACTCTTTTCCTCCTCAACCTGATACAGAATAGCTCACTTGGTATTGTGTACCATCAAAATTGAGATTGTTAGTGCTGTCTTGGGAATGTGGTAAATGAGCTATTCCACCATGTCACTCCTGCAGTCTTGCTGACTACAGCCAGAGAGAGAGAAAAATAATAGCCAGAGAATTGTCATTAGATACACACCATCTACTCTGCCAAGATAGCTAATTTCACAGTATATTTAATAATATAGGCAGGAAATTCCACACAGCTAATAATAAAGTGCAAAACAGGCAGTGATAAGTATTAATGACTTCAGGATACAGAAATTCATAATGAATTATAATTTCTCATTTATACTTAAAGAAAATATAACCCCATAGAAGTAAGTTCTGGATGACTTTATTTCATAATTTTTAATAGGAGATCATAGGAGTTCATATATTGCCCAGTACACTCAAAAGAATTAGATATTTTGGAAAAAAAGGTGTTCCAACCTAGAGAAAGGTAACTTACTGTTCTCAGAAGTGTATCTGAGGTTCTGTAATGCAGCCACAGCAGCTTGAGTGCCCTGAACATCTTCTCCAGCCTCTGTGATATGGAGATATTGAGTGGATGTTTCTTCAGAAACTTCGGCAGTTAACTTGGAAACAGAACACAGCCAAGGCATGAATAATCTCATTTCAGTGATTTAACAACAACAAGGAATGAGTTTTGACAACAAATACTGTAACAAGAGCTATACTGGGTGAAACAGAATTCAAGAGTATTACATGGGAGACAGGATAACCATCCCACTGTGTTATTCTAGATTCTACTTCAAAAGCTTTTTTAAGGACGCTAGGTTATCCTGACCTTATTTTTGTTGCACAGTTTTCTTAGAACTCACAACAGACTTGTACTGTACCAGGGTTTAGCAAAGACTTTTTGAGCAAAATGAATTTATAATGAAAACACCTCAGAAGCTTTAAAAAAAAAAAAAGGCAGTTTGTTTCAGAAAAGTTATCCTTTCCATAAACTATGGGTTTTTTTCCAAGACAAGCTGTCAGTACATATTCCTGCTCTGATGGGACTCTTTCTTTATAGCCAGTTCAGCAACAGAGACATTCTTGCATCCAGGATGGCCCCTTATGTTTTCAGCTTCGAGCAGCTACAGGGAAAATGAACAGAGAATCATCTGGAATACGGATACAAGATTCTGAAGGGCTACATTTTAAAATGCTTGTCCTGTGTTCTTTGAACAGCTGTCCAAATAGAACCTACTCCAGTGTTTTTCAAGGACTTATCCTTCTGTGGATACTCAATAACTGTTAGATAAGACCTGTAGGTCAGCTCTCCCAAATCAGGCATTAGATTTGTGATGGGGGCCAGACTGAATTTCAACAGAAGAGGCCAAAACTGTGGGGGTCAGCCAGCTGCAGTTGACTTCTGGCTTTTCCGTCTCACTGCACTTTAAAATCAGCCTGCTCAGGCAGTGGAAGACACTCCACTGACCAACCATAATTTTTTAATAAAAGTGTCTAAATCTGTGGTTTTTCCATTGATTCTGCATCTCCAGGATTGAAGCTGAAAACATGGAACATATCATATAAGACTTACTCTGCATAACATTATAATTTGTTCAGCTGATCCACTTCAAAATTCAGTTTTCTAGATTCTAGCCTTCTCTGGCCCAAGACATGAGCTTTTTTCTGCACATTTGCTCATCTTACAATTAACACCAGTGGATATTTGACATATTACAAAATGCAGTCAGTTTTTCAATTTCACATTTTTTTTCTAAAGCTTTCACCCTTTTGCTGTAAATAGAGGACTAGATTCCTAAAATGCAAAAACAAGCATTTACAAGGTTGTTAACCCTACCATATATTAAAATTTAACAGAGACAGCAAGGCATGCATTCAAACAAAGATAAGATTCTGAACTTATATAAAGTCAGAACCACATTTTTTTACACTTCTTATTTTAATTCTTACTTTTCTCTCCAAAATTTTAAAAAATCTTAGGGTCAAAGCCACAGTAATTTTGCTTTACCTCCCATTTGGTCTCCCCATCATTCTCCACTAACTTCATTCCATGTTTGTTTTTAAGATGTCTGTTGAATTCCCATTTTGTACCATACACAAAGCTGCAAACAGGACACTTAATGCCACCTACAAGGGAACACAAACAAATTCTTTGAGTTATTTTCATATAAATTCTTTTTCAGTGCAGTAACAACCTGTTTAATTTGACGCCATCTCAATCAAGCCATCTAACTGTAGAGATGTTTTCCTTTAGCTGTTTGTACAACATGGAATATGTTAATAATTAACATACACATCAGTGGCATACTTCATAATATTAAGCTATATTAATAATTAATTAAAATTTAGTAATATTTTTAAAATATGTCTTCTCTAAGACAGCTATTTTAGTTTTCTCAACTTTCAAGACAAACATTGTTATTTTTTTTTTACATTAGCAAAGTGAACTAGGAAGAGTTAACAATGTAATATCCTCTTCACCCAAATATCTTTGCTCTTGAGATTTATGCTAACATGCAAACTGTAAATAAAGTTTTCTGTCTACAAAATGATGCACAGCATGAAGTTAGCACTATGTTTAATATGTGAGTGTGCAACATTACAGGTAAAAAACCAAGCATGATGAAATCATGAGAATCCAATTTTTAATACAAGATTAAAGAGCTTTTACTTGTTTTGCTTATGAAAGTCCTTTGGTCAAATGTCAGATTTCATTTGCTTGTAATTATGCAAATAAGGATTTCTCTTTTTCCCCCTCTATGAACTAAAGAGAACAAGAATACCCTGCCTGAGATAAACTGTTGCATTAGGTGACCAGAACCCATTGTAACAAATCTAATGGCTGGGGAAGCACCTTATGCTACTGCAGGAACTGGGCTAACACACGTCTGACTCCACATCATCATGGCAAAACATGATTCTCACCCATCATGTTCAAAGGCATCAAACAGACTCATTGAAGCTGGTTGTAAGCCAAGACCTGGTTGCACAGTCCTTTATGAAGAAGGTGATGAGAAAAAACATCCCATTTTACAATAATGGAAAGCTACCATATGGTAACCAGGTGAAAAGAAACAAAATTTTTATTTTGATAAAACAGAATGTAATTACAACCAGTCTCTAGGGTACCTCACTGACACTTGTTGTTACTATACTAACCCTCCTCTTTGCTAAGTCTTTACCAAACTTCACTGTTACGGCAGATGCTCAATATTCTGTCTCTAAGCACAACTGAAGCAGTTTTACTAAAGGAAACTAAAAAAAGTTCACATTAGAACAGATTAGATTTGATAATATTATCAGTTACAGAAAATAAAATTACACATTAATTTCACACCAATCTGGAGTATTAGGCAAAACACATTGATGTGAAACAGTGAACACTTTTTGGCATTACTTTGATATCAAAACTATTATAACAACACACTAGGTAAATTAAATCTGTAACTTTTGTCATTATCACTTTAATTAAATAACAAGTAATAGAAGCATAGAATTCAACTGGTAATATATAACTCCATATCAGTGACTTGATATGGAAGCTCAGAAAAATTAATTTCTAGATAATTCTTTAGAATAATGGGTAACATACAGAGAAAGTCAACGAATTACACACCTTTACTACTTTCAATAACAAAACTGATGTTTGTAACAAAATACTGCAGGCAGATCTTGCACAGCTCCACAACTTTCCTCCATTGATATGTGCTCTTTTTTATTCATTGGCCTAAAATCTCCAAAAGACAATTCTCATTTTTGTATAAAGAAAACTGGTGATGACAGCTGTAAACCAGAACACTGAGGCCACAACTGGTTCCTCATGTATGGCCTGCACAAGTAGCTGCACAAACACAAACAAAAATCTGTCTCTCAGACACATAAACAAAATGTTTATGGATGGGAGGGAGTATAAGTGAGGAGAAAAGAAACAAATTTGAGAAAAATTGTATGTGACTTGCCCAGCACAAAGCAAATGAAACTACAAATAAGCCATCAAAGGAGCACACAGACAGAGCCTTACAGAAAAACTAGTGGGTAATGCATAATATTCTTTCCCCCTTTGGACAATATATCAAATTCATATGTTATTTATTTTCCTTTATTACTTTATAATACTAAAATAAATGTCAGATCGCAGACTTCTACTAAAACAAAGAAACACACACACACCCTGCAAAATCCCAAGCATTTCTCTGATCCTGGGTGAGTCCAATTTCTACCACAAGCCCAGAAATTAAATACTGCTGTCTATCCTTGGCAATGCAGTTGCTCCAATGAACACAGTCCCTCTTCTGTGAATCATTCATTTATTTATAAGCTCATTCTAGGAATCTTGAGTAAAGTCCAGCAGTCTACATCCATATAAATATTTCCAATTAAATTTATTTGCAGTGCCTGCAAGGCAGTCAAAAACCAGCTGAGAGTAGAAGAGATGAGCAAGTATGAGGCAATTCACTCTGGACTCAGTGGGTAACTTAGAACAAGCAGAATACAATACAAATAAATATAGACAGCTTTTATTAGATATTAATCTTTGTTACTTTCCCCTCTCAATTTCTTTTCAAGCCTCTTTGCTTGCTGGTACTCTCCCTTTTCCTTTTCATCTATATTCCCTTCATTTCAAAGGATTTGTTTAATATCAGGCCTGAAAGGTCTTCTTCCTTTATATGAATACATGAATAATTTTCCAAAATTGCTTTTCAGATCTATGAACAGAGTAAATTGAAACTAAATAGAAGCTAGTCAGACAGCAAGGTGCAACTTCTGGCCCAAGCAGCTCAGAAACACCCAGAATCATCCAAAGATTTGGGTTGGACAGGACCTTAAAGATCATCTTGTTCTGACCCCCCTCTGCCAACTGGCAGGGACACCTTCTACTAGCCCAGGGTGCTCAGGGTCCCATCCAACCTGGCCTTGAACACTTCCAGGCATGGGGCATCCACAATTTATCTGGGCAACTTCTTCCCGTACCTCACAGTAAATTTCTTCCTAACGTTTATTTCCTTGTATGACACCCAGGTGTCACATATGACAAATATGACTTGTCACACTGCATAACATGTCCACAGTAATCTGTTTGTGCTGTGTGAACAAAATACAGAAGACATTCTGATTTCCAAATCAGGAAAACTTTTATTAACTTCAATAGGATTCATGTTTATCACTTCCAAATGCAAATGTTTCCCCACAAGGAACAATTCTTTGCCCAATGAGATGCCAAAACACTGAGAAAAAAATGATTTTTCTATAGCATGATAAGGAATCTCTGGTCTTGTTTTTGAGCCCAGGTCCAAGATCCATCTGATGCATCACAGAACAGGAAATTGAGTTGGCAAAGGAAGCTGCATGTGGGAAAATTACACCTATTAATACAGCTTTGTTCATTACAGAGCCCTGAGAAGAGACTGACTTCACAGCTCCTACATGGATTTGATGCCTCATTACTACTCTAAAATGCCTGACTTTTCCACAGGTAAATGTGGAAAACAGGCACAGCACTGCTGTCAGCACAGGAAATATAAATGCTGTGTAAGGAGAAGAAGAGAAAGAAGAATGCCAGAGATGGAAAGAACAGAATAGGCTGCTTCAGTTGTAAGGGACCAACAAGGACCACCCTAGTCCAACTGCATGACCAATGCAGGGATAACCAAAAGTTAAAGCTGTTGTTAAAGGCATTGCCCAAATGTCCCTTAAACACTGACACTGAGGCACTGATCACTGCTCTGGGAAGCCTGTTCCACTGTTTGACCACCCAGTCAGTAAAGAAATGCTTCCAAATTCCCAGTCTAAGCCTGCCAGGTATACAACCATCCCAACACGTTCTATCACTGGACCCCAAGGAGAAGGGCTCCCCTTCCCCCCTCAGGGAGCTGTTATAGAGCAATGAGGTTGCCTCTCAGCCTCCTCCAAACCAGACAAGCCCAGACCCCTCAGGTGCTCCTCACAGTATGACTTCCAGCCTCGTCACCATCTTTGTTTCCTTCTGGATACAGTTATGAACCTTCACATCCTTGCCTGGTGGATCCCAGCCCTGCAGTCAGGGCTCCAACGCTGAGCACAGCAGGATAATCCTCTCTTTTTTCCTGCTGGTCATGCTGTGTTTAATGCACCCCAGACTGAGATTTGCCCTTTGAGCTGCCAGGGCTCACTGCTGGCTCCTGAAGAGCTGCTGCCAACCAGATCCCTGTCTGCAGGGCTGATCTCCCCACTTAGACAAGTGCCAGGCATTACTTCATCCTAGGGGCAGAAGCTGACATTTGAACTTGTTAAATTTCATCCTGTCCAATGTTCTAATGTGGTGGGAAAAAGATATCCACCACAGGAAAAAGTTAAAGACTCTTCTCTCTCATCTCACTCCAATGTCTTCATTTTAAGGCTACTCTTGCCTTAACTCTTGCCTTACTCAACAACTTAACTGTTCTTTTGTTTCAGTGGAAAAGAATTATTTTTCAGAACTGCATTTATCTGGCTCCCAAAGGGGAAGGAAAGCCTAATCAGTGTAAGATTAATTTTCTTTGTTCCAAACATTGCAAGTATGATCCCTAATTTATATTAGGATAATTCATTCTCTCATATCTATTCCTAAGAGTGGCTACAGACAAATGATTCTTTGCAGTGCTCAGATATTTGGAAAGTTAAACAAAGCTCCCCATAGTGAAGAGCTCTTCCTTAATCTGGTTGACTACAAAATAGAGGCTCTGAGTACTGACCAAGCAAATATTACTTCCTTAAACAACTGCAGGTTCCCCATGGACTTGTACTGTCTAAGAAAATAATCATAAAATTATACTATATATTCCTACCCTGTTACAGATATTTACTTTTAAAATTATTTGGGCTTATTTTTAACAAAAGGAAATAAAGAAACGTTATAAAAAACCAACAAATACTCAGATTACTTATTGTAGTTATACATTTTCCCCTTACAGACCAAGTTTAAAGGGAGAGTCTCAGACTGAATTATCTTTCTCCGTGTCATGATTTCAGGATTTTAATACGGATTAATGCCTTCAATAGAGAAATTTTATGTGTTAGATTAATGATTTGGAAATAACATTTAGAAATAATGTAACCTTAGAAGAATTACATTTAATTCATTATCTAACACAACAGCATTATTTTGGTCTCTATTCCTCTTCAACAAAATCAGAAACTAAAGATTCCAAAAGATGAAACTGTTGGTAGTTTCTATTAAAAAACAGGGAAAACACATTCTAAAATTATGAGTAACAAAGAAGGAAACTTAATTTTACCAAGAATTAAAATATTTTCCACACGGTTCAATATTTAATCTGGTTTTCTCCTCATCTTGCTCAATATTCCTCACACTACGCACTAGAACCGAAAAAGCTTCACACCCAAAATCATACCTGACTGTATAATCAGTTGCTTGCTTTGGTTCATCTACCCAGTGTGTAACAGCAAAACTACTTATGGGAGTCAAACAAATCTTAAATTAGACTGTTAAGATTTCTGTTATACTTCTAATAAATTCTTGGCTTACTTACACAGACAAGGTATGCTTTCTTTGCCCATAAACAAGATTCTGAGCATAACAATTCCTAACCTGTTTTACCTGTACTCTCTTTTCTCCTCTGATTTTTCTAGTGGGGGAATAATTTGCTGCCATTTACTCTTCACACTCTTTCCTTATGTGTGCTCAACCTTACCTCGAGTTCGACCTTGCAGAATTGTCACAGAAATTTATCAGCAGAATGTTAGAAATTTATCATTCATTTCAACATACAGTGATACTTGACTTACAAAAAGAGACAAGTGTAAATGATAAATGTATGCAACAACAAATAGCACAGGCAAGGTCAAACAAAACTTTGGTTCCCACACCCTTAAAAACCAAGAACAAAGGACACTGAATGAAGGGTAAAAGGTGGCCATTTCAGAATTACAAAAAAGGAATAATGATTTATCATGTAACACCCAATAAACTGAAGAACACATACTGCACAAAAGTTTATCTTCACACCAAGTTTGCTTCAGAGAAAAAAACAAAAACAAGCCAACAAATCTTATATGGTGGAGATGTACCTTGTTGGATAAGAGCTTCAGCTGCAGGTTCCCCAGACCCTGCATTGACATACTCTTCATTAGGATGCTTCCTGTTGTAATGCCTCTTCAGGGAACCAGATATATTGCAGGAATAGTGGCAATGTGCACAGCGGAAGGGCTGGGAGCAAAAAGGAAAATGTTGGACTGTATTTCCTCACCTCTTCAGGAAACAGGTCTAAGCTGCAATGTTTTGATCCCTAGAAACCATGTTCATTTC
This sequence comes from Trochalopteron elliotii, assembly GCA_024734555.1. Taxonomy (NCBI): domain Eukaryota; kingdom Metazoa; phylum Chordata; class Aves; order Passeriformes; family Leiothrichidae; genus Trochalopteron; species Trochalopteron elliotii. Next base: position 10,046,924 of record JANPWX010000019.1, read on the forward strand.
TGGGTTGGATATCTTTCAAGGAAAGCCTTGAAAATTCAAAATAAATTGAAGCTGTAACTAAACATCACCTAAATTTGGTATTTTTTTTAATGTGCAGGACAACAAGTATTCTCACTATTGTAAGAGTATTACCCATTTTTTGTAATTCAGTGAATTGTGTGGTTTCATAATTGATGATAACAGGTCTGACCATGTGGATACTCTAGTATGAAATGACTCAGCTGCTGTGAGCTTTGGTCTGAGAAAGGGCAGCAAGACAATTAAATAACTGAAAGTACAACATGATCATACAGCCAATCTAATTTAACAGGTTTCCTTTCTTTTCCTTTTTTCCTCTCCTTTCCCTCTTCCCCTTTCTTTCACCTTTCTCTGGCATTTGCATTTTCTCTGACCATTTGGTGAGCTGATTTTGGCAACTAAATTAATTCAATTCTTTAGAACACGTCTCTCTTCAACTGACAGAAAGACAAATTCTTAAAGAAAAAAAAATTAGGAGAACAAACATTTGAGCTTAAAGTTAACCTTTGATAATAACTTTCTGACTGAGATGTATCACAGTTACAGGAAGTTTGACATAACCATTAGGTCCTGTAAAGTGTGCAGATGTTGACCAAAGTCCTCAGGGAAAAGTCAAGTACTTCAGAATAGGATGGAAAATGTTTCATGCACGGCAGCCCCACCTAAAACTCCTCAGCAGAAAATGGTTGGTACAGAAATGTTCATCTAAGAGCTGAATTTAAAGCAGGGAAATGTCTGCAGTCAGGGTACATTGATTAGAACACTCTCCTAAGCTCACTGCTCATGATCTTCCTTCAGGTTCCAAACAGCAAAAATAAGGACGAAAAGTGATGTTCAGACTCCTTTAACCTTATGCTTCAGAGGGTACTGTAACATTCAGCTGCTCAATATTTCAGAGATGCATACTCTCTTTCAATTGCTGAAACTGTCATGTTTTAAAGAAAATAATCCAGACAGACTGCTCTGCTCTTGTAGCACTCACTTGTACAAGTCATGCATGTTACCTGCTATTGGATAGCAGGATTCCAAATTCATGGAGCTGGGAAATATGATGGATTAAAGGATCATTAGGTCACATAAGTAGTGACATTTCTCTGAGTGTTATAAGCATGCAAACAACTGTCCAAGAAGGAGGCAAACATTTTTTGAACTCCTTTAAACAAATACTCCTGATTGATGTAATCCAGCGTTCAGTTCTCTTGAAGATGTCTTGAATTGCTAGACCTACCTGTAGGCAGATCCCAAGGTCAGAACCAGCTATATTTCAAGAACTGCACTGTGAGTACATTCATCACTTTAGCCATCAAAAAAGGAAAATTATGTATTTTCATTTACAGAAAAACTTTTTAAAGACGTAAGTCCAGAACAAAACCGCATACTTAAGACAGAAAAATTATTTGTTCAAAATATATCATCTCTTTAGATAACTTGTTTTGTCTTCCAAAACTTAAACCATCATTGAAAAGACTGTTTGCCTTGCTGCTTTATGGTACTTGTTAAGAATGCCTGCAGTGTACTTCTTATAGAAGTAAAATGATCTGTTAGATAATGAAAGATGTTACATATGAAAATAGCATGATGTTTTCAATAAGAAATATGCTCACTGTTAAGATAAAGCCTGACATTAAAATGAACATTTTCATAAATAAAAAATACTGTCTTTTCTGGAAAAGAATCCAGTATAATTCCTATTTATGAATATAACATTTCACAATACATTACATTAAGACCTATCACATTGAGAGCCAATGTGAAATTTAGAAATAAAAACATACTACCATTTATTAAAATAACCTGTATCTCTACTCTAAATACTTTATAGAAACATTAGCAATTTTCAAAACTCTTTCTAATGCATGTTTCAGATAAATGGAGTGTTTTAAAATTATTTATCTTCAATTTTCTTCAAGTATATGAACTCATCTATAGTGCAAGAGACTGGCAAATTTCAGGGAAAATTAAGGTGGGCAATGAACAGTGATATGGGGAATTTGCTTTCATACATCCCTATGACATTTTAAGGTACGTATTAGATTCACACTCTCAAGGACTGACAATCAAACCCAACACATTTGTTTCATATTGCAACATACAGATATTTTTGTCAAGTAAAACTACTAATTACAAATTGGTCATGAACAAAATAATCCTATCTCAAAAGTCTGAATATAAAGTCAAAATTTCCAATTTATTAAAATGTTTATATACCGTTAATTGTCATCAAACAAGAAAATGTGCCAGTTTTAATACTGTTATCTAAAGTTCTGTGTATTTCCTAATAACTTTAGGCATGATTTATATGTTTTCTTACCTTGAAAGAGACGTGTTGTTCCATATGACGTAGGAGCTGTGGTTTCTGGGCAGCTGTATAGTCACATACTGTGCATTTAAACTGCTTTCCTGAAATGGGAATAGGAAATGGAATAATATTTTCTCTTCAAGTTCAAAACCTACTGATTCTATTTCCTCATAAAGATAAATTCCAAAATGCTAAGAATGAACAATGAACAATATGAGAAGCCTGGCATTTGCACTGCAAAATTTTGGTTAAATAGAGCTAAGAGCAGAATAAGGGAGGAAAAAAGGCTTGAATGTAATCTTTAAATTATAAATATTAAATGCTCTGGATTCTCCTGGGATAGTCACTTGGGAAAGAAGAAAATGAATTGTTACAGTGCACCCGAAATGGAAGACGGAATCCATTATTTACAACTGCAGGCACAGCTACTTTGCTATTTGTAAAGCACACTTGGAAATCCTTAAAACACCATTGTTTGATCATGTTCACGTGGGTTTAGTTATTTCTGTCCCAAGCACTGAATTTCTAGGATTCAAATACATTTTCCCCTCAAAGCAGTCTCTCTCACTAAACTATTTTTTCCCTTATGATTTAAATGAACACAATTTCCTTCCTTTTATTCTCTGGGTTTCATGCTCTCTTTTTCCTTCCTTTGCCTCTAAGATTCTATCAATCCTGCCACCTCCAGCCAAATTACAAGGTGCATTAAATACAGCAGGACTTCATTCCTGAATTAAATGTGCACGGCTGGCAAATTGTATTTGACTGATGTGGAATAAGGATATGCTAAAAACTACTCCAAAAGTAAAAGAACCAAAAGGTAAAGCAGAGGCAGAATAGATAATATTCTGTATTATCACAAAGAGATGGGGTTTCTTTAGCTTCCAGATGCTGATGAAAAAGGTAAAAGCATTTTATACTCAGTGTGAAAGTTTCTATAAAACACAGCTAAGAAGAACCTTTTGGTATCTAAATAAAATAATGAAAATCAGGCTTTCTGGTTTACTTCTAACCACAAACAGTAATGACCCTGGACTACAGAATTGCTTTCTATCATGTCACTCTTGAGAAGTCTGTCTTTTGGAAAAGAATAAATCAGACGGAAAAACTACTTTATATTCCACAACTTAAATCGACCTTGCAGGGCTCTGATATTTAAACAAAAATTGCTTGGATTCATAAGTAAGGAAGACAGGACTCACAAACAGTGAAACAACTTTCAAAGTCACTTATTTGTGAAATAACTGAAGAACAGTAGATGTGTGCTGGTAAGAACTTTTGCAGTGCTGTCACTACAGGAAGGGACACTGGGCAAAGAGGAACTGTCACTCAGGGGGCTGAAAGTCCCCTGACAAACCACAGTCCTGGTGACAAATGTCCTCTTCTTTCATCACAAGTGCTTGAAATGCATGAAAAGTTTGTTGGGGTGGACTTAGTGATAAAAATTACTGAAGACTCCACAGACAGTGAGATTCTCCTTCACTGGAGCCAATGGTAAAACTCACCTTCCAAAGGTACTGGCAATTTCCTGGAACAGTTTTGGAAGTGAGAAAGGCAAGGCAAAAGAGCCTAAGTCTTGGATTTTTTTGTACCAGTCAAAAATGGAGGTTCACTAAAAAGGAATAGAGAGAATCATGGAATGGTTTGGGTTGGAAGGGACCTTAAAGGTCATCTTGTTCCAACCCCCATTACCCCTGTGACAGGCTGGGAGACCTTCCACTAGAAGTGACTGGAGTTACTCCAGAAGATGATGAGTTCGAACTCAGATAAAGAAGGCTCCTGGTAATAACAATGCCTCTAGAGCCAAGATTTCAGCCTGACCTAGCAGTAACTTATAAAAGAACACAGTTCCTCACGTGGATTTAAATGTTTAAGGCTAACTTCACACTTTTAAAGCCAATCCAGACATGGCTAGATCCTGCTCAAGTATTGTGCTGCTCTTAACAACACCAAATTTCAAAGCAGCCTCAGATAAATTGCAGTAATAACTTACACACACATAGATTTGTTCAAGAAATCTAACTAACACACAGGTGAAAACAAATTCAACTTCCATTGTTGAATTCTCCTCTTTCATCATGCCAGACGGTGAAAACAAAACAGAAAGGTTTTGAAATGAAACCCCATAAAGTGATTTTTTTTACAGGGCCATAGAAAGAGACATTTTCCTTTTTCTTTATGGACTGATCACGCTTGAAATTTTCTTTTCATTCAAATATAACAACTTGCCTCCTTCTCCTAGCCAGGAATCAGCTGAAGTTTGCATTTTGTAAGTAAAATCTTGATTCTCGCATTTGAAATTTAGATGCCTGTGCCAAAAACCTACTTGTTACTGATCAAGTTATTTCAAAATACTGGAAAATACTTTTCCAATAACAAGTGATTTACTAACACATAGCATTTCTGCAATAACTTTGGTAATAAAATAATAACTATTATTTCCCTGTAAGATGTAGCATATTGATGTAAAAGGCATCGTCTTTCACTTGAACACACAGATGCAAGCATTAAAAAATATCTCTGACACAGAAACTTCAAATATATTCTAAAAATGTAACAGCATTGTGTGCTTTCTCTGAAGATGTAATTTGGAAAAGAAAAAAAAAAGAATGTAAATTAAATGGTCAATAAAAAGTGGAATGAAATTTCACACAATTGCATGAGTAACAAAGATCAAGCTACTAAGTCATAATGAAGGTCTCTACAACTTAGCCTGCTAAATAATTTACTTCAATATGATAATCACAGAATAATAGAGTACTGTTGTGCTCTAAAATTTGATATAAAATGGGATGCTTTTCTGGATGTACATCTTGCTTTTTTCAGTTATCATCACAGAAATATTAAAATTGCAGGGCAGTTGAGGTGCTGCTTGTAGAACCTAAGTGCCCAGGTTGGCCACTGGCTGAGTAGGTACCAGGATCCTAATAAAATTCTCACAGAATAAAACAGTAAGAGATTTAAACACAGAACTATTGGCAATTTCAAATTTCTATAGAGATAAACAATTTACTGTAAGAACAAGGAAGGCATACAAAGTATACAAAGCCAACATAAATTTCAGAGAAACCTAATATTTCAGAGACAGCTGGCTGTCTTTCACAGAAATTATTTCAGGAAGTTTTCAATTATTTCCCAAATGGTGTCTCCTGGGAATAAACAAAATCTGTAAATCACACTTAAGTGTTCAACTGAAAAGCATTTGTTAATAAGGCCTGTAGTACAGCCAATATTTATTGACCTAAAATAGATTTAATAAACATGCACTTACCATCAGCAGTATGAAGGAGTTTATGGCTCTTCAAAGTGCCTTTTGATTTAAACTTTTTCCCACACATGTCACAAAGGTGGGTTTTCTCTGTGCTGTGACGATTCATGTGGGCCTTCAAGTTGCTCTTGCTGCGAGTGGCGTACTCACAGAGCGAACATTTGAAGGGTTTGACACCTAAACATGAAAAAATATACCATGAAACAACCAGGCTGTGCCTTTCCATGAAAGGGTGGACATTTGCTCGAAAGAAATTTCAGATCATGTGAGCAACATGGACAAAGAGAAACACTTAAAAATTTGGATCTCTATAAATAAGAAATTTCATCTATAGCTTCTGTGTAAATGATGCTGAGCTCATGACAGCATCACTTAACTTGCTAAGAGAAAGGAGTTCTTTCACAACATTGCCCTACTGAAGCCAGGTACTGAGTTTAGCCAGGAAAATACTGATATTTGGGCCTTGCTATGCCTACCCTTCATTTAGAAGTAAAATCCAGACTGCCTACATTGATACCAAGCTGGTGTCTCCCTGTAGAAGTCTTCAGGTAACTACCATTCTCCACTTACTACAGTGGAGAATCAACAGTGAAGAAACCTGTTGTAAGGAGGACTGCTTCATTAGGTAGTTAACATGAAAGCAGAAGTTAAATGTGCAAGCTGTGTTTTATTGTTAATTAGTGTCAGATTTGCTAATGGTTCAGGCAGATACAAGCATTTAAAACTTCACTTCCCTCAAACTGTCCAAAGCACACAGAGAGATACCCAGTGCATCATCTAACAGAAGGTCTATAAGAAAAAGTAAATCCTTCAAAGAAAAGCTGAATAAATCTGAACTGGCAGAGTAGTTCAACAGTTTCATGAGGGTCTGCACATTTTAGATTGGTACTCGTGACCTTAAAATAAAATTTACAAGCATGAGGAATTACAGTCTGCTTTAGGCAGATTTGATTGCACACTTTGATTTGGGAAAAAAAATCCATTCACATCCTTCTCCTGCTAGTTAAATGACATGGGTTCCCAGTTCCAGTCAGAAAAAAAGAACTCTGTCTATGGAATACACAAGGAACTTCTCTAACCTACATTCTGCCTTACCACCTAAACTCCTTAATGGAGGAAAGGCCACTGGAGAGGAGCCCTGTTCTGCTACACAGGCAGGAAAGTTCACAGTCAGAGCATTCAAACAAATGTGCTGAACTACCTACACAGGAACATTCTGGAAACAAGATATCATCTGGAGATACCAAATCCCATTATCCCCTTTACGCAGAAGGATGGCTAAAGAACCTAAAATCATAGGCAATCTGTTCCACTGATTACTATTGTGACTGAAGACCATGGAAGCTGTCTTCAACCTTTCATAAAAATATACAGAATGGGTAGACACAAGATTTTACTGACTAAAGATTTTAAATTCAAGGCATTTTTAACCCATGTGTTGCCACGCTACTGGATTTTCTCCCTAAAAAAGTCATAAATATGACTAGAATTATCTTAGGGGATTTTGATCTTAGGGGATTTTTGATCTTAGGGGATTTTTGGTTAGTGCCTGTGGCAGCTAGCTGCCATGCTCTTCAGGATTTAATTAAAATACTCACAGAATTTATATGGATACATCAAAGCAACTGGACTGGAAGTGGTTTACTAACAGATTTCCTGACCAAAGATTTTTGGACAGGAGAGACTCATCAGAAGATATAGAAAATTACTTGTTTTAAAATACTGAGCATGTATTTAATTCAATCCTCCTTACTGACATAGAATACTTTATACGTGTTTATGAATGAGTTTTTGGAAAAAAATTGTATCAGAATTTTATTAATTTATATAAAACATTTAAACTGTCCATTCATGTTCTGAGTGTGAAGTTCCATATGTGATCCAGAATCCATTAACCTAATTAATTAACTGCTAATGTAGCTTAAAGTTTTGCATACGAGTATAGAAATAAACCTGAATCTATTTTTTTTATGTCAGCAAAGCTTCAGTGGAATATGAGACTCATTATATACTCAAAAGCTTAAAATCAGAGTTTTACCTTCATGGGCCCAAATATGACGTTGAAGGTCTGATCCATTCTTCATAAAATAAAAATCACAGTGGGGACATTTCACAGCTCGTTTTCCAATCAGTCCTTTCAGCTGAACTCTTCTGCCAAGAATCTCAGAAACAGTAGTCATTGAAACCTCTGAGAGAAATTCAAAAGGTAGTAAGAACCAGAAGGACATGAGGGAATTTATTTTGTAAGTAATACTGAACAACTAGATCCTGATTCAGTCCAACTTCTTAAAAGCTGTATTTCCCCTACTTCCATTCAAAACTGACTTGAGCAAAGAGCACAAAGACCTTTTTTTCCTTTAGGCCTTCTAGGATACTCTGTCCTTTCTCTCCTGATCTGTGAACACACTGTCCTCACTGCCTGTTAAAAAAAAATAGTATTTTAAATATAAAAAAATTTGGTTGGGCCACTGGCACAAAAGATCATTTTATTACTGTGACCCTTCTCCATGAACTAAATTGGCATTTTTTTCTTCAATATTTTCAAGCTTTATTCAAGATTTCACCCCAGATTTCCAGATGTCAAGGGTCCGAAGACAATTCATTTTAGCCATAGCTACAGTGGTCAGAATGCTGATAATCAGCATTTAAAGGAAAAAACAGGCTCATGGAATAAATGTGACTGGAAGGGACCTCTAAGGTCACCTACTCCAAGCAGGTTCAACTTTACAGTTCCATTTTCAAAGTCACATCAAGTTGCTTGGGGTCATATCCAGTCCTGTTCTGAACATATCCAAGGATACAGATTCTACAGCCTCTCTTGGCCCATTCCAGTGTTTAACCATCTTTACAGTCAAAACTGTTTTCCTAGTTCTAGTCAGAATCTCCTTGTTTCAACTGACATTCTTTCATTGTACAGCTCCAAGAAAAATCTCCCTCTGTCTTCTTTTTAATTAGATTGCTGAAGACAGCAATTAAGATTCCTCTCCTGGCCTTTTCCTATTCAAGCTAGACACACTCAATTCTGTGTATTTCCTTCATATGAGATAATGTTTTGGTTGTCACAGTGAAAAAGTTCAAAATAATGAAGTTTAAATTAAAGTGGCCCAGACGCATAATGAAAACATTGCCAGATGCTTTAAAAAACAAATCAAATTGCTCAATGCACGTCAGATGAATGAAATGATGTCTCTTGACTTAATGAAAATACAACACTCATACAAACTAAACCTTAAGACATTAAAGCTGGTGATGTATCATGCCCCAAATCCTATAAATTTGAAAGTTCCTGTCCAAACTTAGACTTTCACCAAAATCACCTTGTCTCCTGATGATCTGTCCCAGAATGGAATCACAAAAATCCTACCTGAACTCATATGCACAGGGAAAATAACCTCAAAAGGTAACTACAAAAGCCCAGGAACTGAGCAGAGATAAGTTCCAAGGCACCAAAAAAAGAAAAATACAGCCATAAATCCGAACCCTCATCTGTCTTTCATGGTTTAGATCCTGCATTCATGACTGCAGGCTAGGATGTCTGCTCAGTGGGGAGCTGTGGAAGCTGATGCCTCTCATGTCTCAGAACTATTAAAAATATCACATTAAATCAGACAGTGGATGAAAGGTAGATAATTCTGAGAGCTGGGACCAGAACCCAAGACTCCTCCTTCACTGCTGAGTACAAAAATCATTGGGCAATAAAGCCAAGCTCTCTTATCTCTTTGGTTTGAAATACCGCTCTGCCAAAGTCTACGGAGATTTTGGTCTCACAGCCTTTATGGGACCAAAATTCAACTCCTCTGCAAATACAGAAGAGGAAGGAGCACTTTTTGATTTCATACTTTCTACTTGATGAAACAGAAGAGACCAGGGAGTGGGGCATGCTGAATGGTACTAAGAAAGGAAGGAGGGGGGGAGTTCTAAAAATAACATTTTAATGATAAATACAAAAGTACTTCAGTTTAAATTAATTTTTGATATGTTGTTTTAAAATTCAATTCCTGTTAACAGTATCCGTCTTTCCTTTAATCTTTATTCATTTTCATTTACATCTTTGAAAACAACTGCACTCATGCCACTGCAGTATTTAATAGCTTCTATCATCAGACCCCTCACATTTATTTGGCTTGTAATTAAGTATGGTGTGCAAATAAAGGATTTCTTCCTCATTACAAGGAGAAAATTCACAGAAATAAAAAAGATTTGTGCATTAATTCTCCTCCATATATTAAAATAGGGTTGTTGCATAACTATTGCATAGGCATATCTTAGATATTATATTTCTTTAGTACCACAGAGATACATCTAATAAATCTGCTATTCTGCCTTTATGCTCTGTGCACCTGTGATACATGAATGAAAAATGAAAACACAAAATAATAGTGCAGATTTGCTTTTTAAACCTTACTTCTACTGTAAGAGTTTAAAAGACCCACTTGAATAAAAAATTTTACACCGTACTTTTTTAGGGGGATTCAGATACCAAATGAATTGTTCAGGAGTATTTATGAGTTTAGTACTTCAGGGCTCCAGAGTTAACTGGTATTTCAGACACAGCATACACTGATCATTCAGCAGTCAGTGGACCAGTGCAGGCTGATGGCAACAGGTAAGGGCACAGAACACCATGTCCTGCCAGGTCACACAGGTCCTGTTATTTAGGGAAGTCTCCTATGCTCCCTTCCTGAGGCACCAAAAAGGCTTTAAAGGCACAGTTCTTGAGATTCAAATTCTATGCTTACTGGTGTTATACCTCCTGACTATAGTATAGCTCAGAAGCCTTTTCTCATCTCAATTTCCTGCATCAGACACGTCCTCTGACGTACGACAAGCCCTCCAACCACACTGCTCTGGAGTGGTCTGCAAATAAAGAGGTTTAGTAACTAAAGAGCTGAAGTGGGAGTTAAGGACGAAATTAAAGTGAAGGAAATTGTTTAAAACGGGTCTAGCACTATCTAGTGGCAGTAGGAAGATAAACTACTGCTTTATCTATTATGCTGTGTATCTGACAAGAAAGACAAGGAAAGTTACATCATTTTAATTGGATTTTTTTTCCTCAGACTCAGTTTGAGCATGACCAGTGTTTTCCTTTTTTGTATCCAATTATGTCAGGTGATAAGGAGCACTGTAGATGAATTAATGAAAGTGCCACCTCTCCCTCCTCTGCAGTAGCAGCAGGGTTTGCTATCCAATGTAACACAGATCCTGAGAAGCACGAAATTAGGGACACACCAGTGTGGCTCTGCTGAGTTCACATCAGTGGGATTTAAATCACTCCCCACACCAGCATTTTCACATCAAATTCCCAGGATCTGAGAAAGGATTGTTTACTCAGGCACAGCACTGTAATTCATGTTACCTTGTACTTGCACTGATAAATCAGAGCACCAGAATTCAAGTTATAAACAGAGTCTGGAGCAGTTTGCTGGATCCAGCCAGGCCTGCCAGCTCCAGATTCCTACTGGCCATACCATATCCCAGCTGGTTCTAGCAGGAGCCCTGTGCAGACACCAGCTGGAGTCCAGCTGGGGGTCCAGCCCAGCCCATGGGACACGGGCACACACAGGGCCAGCTCTGCATTCACATCAGTCACCCACAGACAATTCATGAGCCCTGAATGCATTCCTGTCAGTTCATGTAAGGCCAGTGGGTATTTTACATCTCCTGGGTTGCTACAGGATGTCTGTATGCCTGATCCCAAACTTCCCAGTGCTTAATTTGAATTCACCCTTTGCCAGATGAAGACAGAATTCTTAGCATAATTACCTGACATACTCCACAACACACATGCTCAAACAGTAATGCTTTTGACTCTGAAGTCTAACATCTGCAAAACCAACACAATTCTTACTCTAAACCAGCTGAATTAGAAATAGACTCTTCTCTTTCTTAGGAATATAATCACATTACACTGCTCATTCTAAACCCTCATCCATTTATTGCAACAGACTGAGAAGTCTTCCTCGATTTTTTTCTTACCAGGGTGATTTGTCTTGATGTGAGATTTTATAAGTCGATCTTCAGAAAATGACTTCTCACACACAGGACAGGAATAACTCTTTTTATCCTTAAGTGAGAAAGAAAGAGATTGCATTTTCAGTCTACTGGTATAATCGCTATAGTCATTATTCAGTAATACATGGTTCTCAACAAAGTTATAATTCAAGGTTCGGTTTTCAAGGGAAAAATGAATGTATTTATAGTGAAATAAGTGAAGGAGAAATATTAAAAGACTCTAAGCACATCATTAATCCTCATGAATACAGGGCTCCAAGTTACAGCAGATGAGAATATGCACAATAAATGTAAGCATTATCCTCTGACTGACTCTGTAGAAAATCAGGAGTCGAAAGATCAAGTCATATAACAGAAGAAAATGTATTTGATGTAAGCAGTAATATTTAGGGGTTTTTCTTCTTTTTTTTCACAAGTCCACCCTTCTGAAACCTAAGGATCAGATCTTACCCTTCTGAAGACAACCACCACTATGTGGATTTATAAAATGGCCTGAAATTGAGCAACAGAGTTAACAATGACAGACTCCATTACTTCTTCAGTGTCTGCATTTCTAACTACTTTATAAACATTCAGCATTTTATGTAGCATTTAAAGTCTTATTCTACTATTTTGATTTAAACACTTAGAGACTACTGTGGATTTTCTCAGTGTCACTGATGTTATAACAGATTTAACATTATCAATCAAGTTCAGCTGGAAAGTTTTGATGTCATTTCTTCTTCTGTGCAATTTTAGTCTAATTTTAATTTTCATGTTTTCGCAAATACATTTAACTCCATGTAGAAATGTAGGAATTTTCTCCCTTGCACTTTAAATTAAATCTTGACAGTCAAAATAAAAATTGGAGAGATTGATCTTTCCAGAAGTACCTGCTGGCACTGGATGCTCAATCAAATGAGTGGGTCATAGTCACCTCTGCACTGAGTGGATTAATTTGTGAGTGAATTATCAAAACCACAGATGGAGGGAGTCTAGTTAGTCCTGACAGCTGGGCAGGTGCCCAGGTAACACGTTACCTGGTTGAGAGGTGCAGCTACCCACCTACCAGAGATCTCTGAAAAGGAGCTGAAGACACAGAACACTTCACTACTTATTTCAGAAGGACAGAAATACGTCCTGAAGAGTGTGAAAGGAAGATTACTGATCAAAATGAGACAGACCCTTGTGTCATGAATGAGAAATCTGGAGATCACAGGAGGCTAAGGGTCCTGGACTCTACCAGTTTCTGACCTTTGACCACAGAGCATCTCTGAATAGTGAGGAGGGCTGTACAAGGAGGTCATTATTGTCCAGATGTTGCAGTTGTACAGCTGTAAATGGACATCTCTCTTGAAAGGAAAGCAAAAATTGATGGGTTTTCATGGCAGACAGGTTTTGGAATATGATGCAGCATCTGCAGCCAGTCTTATGTACCTCTGAGAAACAAATCCCTGTGTTGACATACCTACAAGTTAAATCCAGCAGTCGCCCTAGAACACTTGGGCTGAAATAGCAATAAATACTCCCATGACTAGGATATAGAGCTCTCACTGCCATTCATGTGGCAGTGGCACAAGGAGAATTCTGCCTGAGCTGACAATCATTTGCTCCTGTGAGAAAACCTGCACCAGGGACTGGGGATGGCAGCTACACAAGGATTACCACGCTGAGGACAGTACCTTGATATGATTGAGTTGGGGCTATCATTTTAAGCCCTAAGAATCTTAAGGGAAAAAAAAGGAACATCATAGAATACTAGATGAGTTTTGGAAGAGATTCAAGGAGCCTACAAAGCTGACAAAACCTTGAAAAAGAGCTTTTTTTGAGGGTCTCTCAATTGATATAACAGAAATCTGCTACTGATGATTTTGGATTTCTATGTGAACACTTACTCCACTAAAGATTGGTAGATTGATCATAACAAAACTCCATAGCAATGTTTGCACCTTTTCAAAGACAGAGTTGTATGATCACACTCATAATTTGGCACATATAAGAAAACAGCACAGTATCATTTGGGGCTCTTGAGCTGAAATTTGTTGACAGATCTTGGTCTGTTCCTTAAACTTGCTATATATCTGATTTCAAAATACACAACAAATAAAGGAAAAAAATAGTATCCTTTTAATGTACGGTTGGGTGTTGCTGGTCTTTAATACTCACTGAATTAAGTATTTCTCAGTGTGACCAGAACACTGAAACAAATGTCAAATAAGAAAAAAAAAAATCAACACTCCACTACAAACACACTACTTCAGCTGAAGTGCTGTTAACTGTGACAACTTTACATTCCTATTAATATTCTTGAGGAAGGCAAGACTATAAGCCTATGTCTTAGACAAAAAATCAAAATAATCAGTAAATGCATCAAGAGCTATAGAGCAACATGAATGGATGGCTGCTGAGAACACATCTTTCCCCAAGACCACGGTAACAAAAAAAATTCTCCAATAATGAAATAATCCCAACAGCTTTTTTCAAGCTATTAGAAAGTTATCTACATGAAGTTCTGCAGAAGTGATCTTCAAAAGGGTTATCTTTTGTAGTGTAACAGAGTGTGCCTAGGAGCACTGAGTCCCTTCAAAGTGTGTCTGTCAAGCTCCAGTTTCTCACAGAAAGCTCCCAGCTGAAGCCAAACCTTTCCTTGCTGGGTGTCCAGGCCAGTGGCACCGAGCACTGGAGCTTATGCTGTCAGCTTGGAATGCTTAAGTGTTCTTGTGTGGCTGCCCTGAGAGCTTGTGTGAGTCCTTCATGTAATCCCATCACTCTGAAAACAGCCTTCAAAAATCCCCTGTTGCAAATTTCAGAGGACTCAGACCACAACACAGAGCCCCTGAGAAGGTCCCCTGCACCACAGCTCCAGCTCTTCAGGTGCCCTGGCCATGGGTGATGACAGAAGCCCTTTGAAGGCTGAGGTTGCAGTAACACCTGGATCACAATCTCAGCACGCAAGTTCTTCTCTGGTAAGAATAAAAGTTATTTTTCCTATGCCTTTTTGGAATATCTGCCTTTCAAATGCCTTTAAAGGTTTTTTCTGAAAGACAGGAACAGAAGCAAAGCATGGAGAGAGCTGGATCTACCTTTGTTAGAGACTAGCTGCAAAGTCCAATCAGCTACTTAAAATTCAAAGTCAGTCATTTCCTGATATTTGCTCAACATCCCTATTAGCCAATTTGAGAAAACACAAGAAACTTCAAATAATTCCTAAATAAAGGCAGGTTTTTCACTGAAAGTGTTGTTTACATTCCACAAACCAGGAATTTAATTAGGTACATAAGCATTCTTAGACCTAGTAAAAATAAATTAGTCTAATGCTATCACAAATTTTCTTGTTCATGCTATTTTGTTATTAAATAAGGCCACTTATATAATAATCACAATGCATCTCTCTTTTTATAAATGAATTAAAATTGCACTAAGAAAGCATCAGCTATATTGCATTATCCATTTATAGTGCTCTGAAGAGAATTTTATTTCTCTGAGGCATGCGTTTCAAGATAATTCAAGGGATAGGCATACAAGTACACAGTCACAAAAAGAAAAATTAAAACCCTCTACTAAATATTGGCACTCACAGAACATTTCCAGGAAAAGTTTCTACAACTCAATTAACACAACATTTGATTGCATAATTTTGTAGAGAAATAGAAGGCCAAAGCCTGCTTCAACCTCTATTCAGAGAAACAGAAATTTAATTTCTAACCCCCATGAGATCAGAATTAGACCCCTGAGTTACACTTCTGAGGAGTGAAGACCTCCAGAAATCTTCACCAGAGTTTTCATGATGTTCAAATTAAAATTTTCCCAAAAGATTCCTGCATTAAACTGATGTCCCATTAAAATGCAACTCAGCTAAAGGGATGTGATGTACCTAGGAGAGAGCTGTGCATACGTGTGAAAGAGGCTACAGAAAAATGTGCAGATGTTCAGACAGACTTTTCTGAAGTCTGGCAAAAAGCAGAACTCAGTTCACAAAATGACAAGCACCTGCATACAGTATTTAAGCATTTTTTCATGAAATAACTGTTAGTAAAAACAAATGCCAAGCTGACATTCATTATGGATGTGAGGGCTAAGAGCAAAAGCTGTTTTCCAACTGAGTGCTCAATCATTAGATCAGAGATGTTTTTGTTAATTGCTTCCCTCTGCAGTACTTTGCATTCTTGACTGCACAGCAGCACTGCTCCAGAGGCAGAGGTAACACAGCCAGACCAATGACCATGTGAAAATTTACTCTCCTCAGGAAGGGCAAATAAGCAATCAGAGCTTGAGCATCTCACATCCTACCAACAGCTAAGCTATTACATGAAAGGTCAACAGCATAATGGAATGTCTAAGCATCCCTCCAAAGACAAGAATAATTTACATCCCAAAATGTGCAGGAAAGCAGATGTAGGCACCTAATAACAAGTGGTGGTTCTGGGTCTGAACTGCAATTTTATAGAGGTGCTAACGTTGCAGTATCAATTACATACATAGACTTAAAATATTTTCAGAGACAAACCTCTCTGTGATGTTTATCTGCTCAGCACATTGAGAATGGCAAAAGCCACTGGGGGTTGTAAACAAACTCTGGTACCTACATCAGCATTGTTTAATCCCACACCCTGCCCTTTAATGTTACCACGAGCTCATTCATAATACAAACTGTACTAAAGCAATTTGAAACTGCCCAGCCCTTTCCTAGACCCCATGACACTGAAGTGATTGGTCAGGTCAGTGACTGGAAGAGCTCAATAAATGCCAATAAACATCAAAAATCTACAATAAAAACCCTAGGAGAAAAAGAGGAGTACTGAAAATCAGAGAATATATGCAAAGTTTTGGTTTTGAATTAAGCCACACCTCAATTCCCAGAATTCAATGGTAAAAATCTTCCCTGTAACAACAATGTGTAACAAATACAGAAGGCAAGAGGCAGCACATTGACACTCCCCATCATCTGTCAGGGAAAAACCAATCCCAAATTCAGTGCAAGACTTGGGTGCTGCATAGAGAGTAAGGTGGTGGCTATACAGTGATGTATACAAGAATGAAGAGAAAGCTGCTTTTCAATACCCATAATTTACATTCTACAAATAATGCAGAGATCTAGCTGAAATGCAGCCAGCAAGGAGGTGATGAAGGACATGCATCCACACAAGGAGCTGAACTGAGATTTCCATATTTTATGTCTCCAGAGAAGTTTTAATTTTAGTATTTATTAAGAACTGATTTTCCAAATTAAAATTAAAGTAGATTTCCACAATTAACTGTGTAGACGTGTATTTGAGGAAATGGTCCTTTTTGGTGAGATATGCATGGAGCAAATATACCAAGCAGTGGGCACAAAGACCAATATGAGAATTGCCAAATTCAGTTACTAGTAAATTCTATTGGCAAATACACCAAGCAGTGGGCACAAAGACCAATATAAGAATTGCCAAATTCAGTTACTAAGTAAATTCTAATACATGAATGTTTCAATCCATTTAAATAAATATATTTGACAGTAAGCATCATTAAACATGCTTCTGAAGGATCTTGCTGTCACAATGGTTTTAATTACGAAATCCATTTTCTCAGTTTTATTTAGAATTATGAAAATGATCTTCCTGGTGGGAGCTGTTGGACATTCATCACACTTGAAAAACAGGTACTTACAGAAGGATATAGAAGAGCTAATTGTAGACTCTTTTTTCTTAAGTGTTCTTAGACACCAATTACACAGATTTTTGCCACCAGATGGGCATTGTAAACATCACAAATTCAAAAACATCCAAAAAGAATGTCTATTATGTGAATTTTCTGCACCTTTCACAAAAAATTCAGATTCCATTTCAAATATTTACAGAAGGGAAGGATGCAAAGGGGGGGGAATTTTTCCTTTTTGTGTCATCTCTTCTGTTTCATCTTAAATTTCTCCAAAAGTACCTGCCTAAGAAGAGTAGGAGGTGAAGTGTTGTTCTATTCCAAATACCTTTACAATAACTTCAGCTGTTGGAAATACTGACCAATATCCTACCAAGACCTGCTTTTAGTACATGGCACTCTGAGCTGGAGGGCTTTCTGAACAAGACAGGAACCTTTAAAACGTGATCTCTCTGTCAACACAACAGAAAACAGTAGATGTTCAACTGCAACTAGGTGGAGATACTAGGAAAAAAAATTCATTTCCATTAAATATCTTTTGTCTGCAGTAATTAAGAAAAACATATTTTCATTTTACCAAGTCATCTATTTATGAAGGAAGGGAATTCAGGTTCATAGAATGAAGGAATGTAACAACAGTACCAACTTTATTCTACTTGCCTAAACCCCAAAGGATCTGAAAAACCTGGGAAACCAAAAGCGAAAATGGATACAGACATCCTTTCCTGGACACAACTTTGATAAGGTCCAAATATCCAGTTGCTCAAAGTCAGGTATTCCCAGAAGTGTGCAGAGAACACACAGGGAAGAACCCTGAGCCATGTCTTCAGGTATTACCACAGAATTACAAATACTGAAGAAGACACTGAATTCAGACAAACACACATTTGGATTGCTACTCACCATATCTGTGTGAACTTTAAGGTGTGCCTGGAGCTTGTATTTATCTGGAGTGGAGTAGTCACAATGTTCTGTGGGACATTTCAGCAAGATGTTGCTGTGTTTCTGAATGACGTGACGCTTAAGGCAGTTCTTGGTGATGGAAGAATAATTGCACTGGGAGCAGTAATACAAATGTTCTCGAGTGTGTGTACGGACATGCATGTCATAGTGCACCTGGTACCAAAACAACTTGCCTGAAAATTAAATTAGACATGAAGAAAGTCATTCCTAAACAATTGTTAGTGAAAATTCAAAAAACCCCTGATTTTCTTTCAGGACAAAACACACTGTTTGAATCCTGTCCCTTTTGTCTTTAATGAAAACTTGTCTAAAGACTCTTCGCTACTGAAAATATGTTTACAAATCCACCTTTGCCCAAAAAGGTCACGTTATGCATCCTGAAACAGCCTGACAAGAGCAGTTTTAATACATATTAATGATCTTTTTCCTAAAGAAAAAGTCCTTTTACATCTGTTCTCTTATACAAAGCATCTGAATGCAGCTGTACACTAAAAGAGACTGTCAAAATATTTTCTATTACTTTCTTTCATGTTACTCCTTCCTAAAAGCCTTTTTGGCATAATGGCACCAAAAAGCTCAGAGCAATTAATCTAAAGTATAATGTTAGGGTGTTAGGGTGTTTCAAAAACTTTTTTTTTCAGACTTTGATTCCTTTCCCTTTTCAAGAATGAAACCTACAAAATATATCCCAAACTGCTTCCTTTCCAGTTATGTAAACACAAACTGTTTCAGTTAGAATAAGTGGGAATGGTGTGTTATTCCCACTTCCATAAATTAAAATACCCAAACAATTACAATCAGGATAGTCTTGATACCATATAATTAAAATTTTCATCTTAAAGAACCTGATTTAAAACAAGACACAAAATTATGCCAGTATATATGTTTCTATTGTACAGAATGTATATTACTATACATCCTCCCACACTATATGAAAAAAAAATGAATTTTATGTTAAGCTGATAATGAAGCTCTAGCACTAAAGCATGGACTGAACTAATGTTGATTGCATGCCTAGATCTGCTGTGCTTGGCCCCAATGAAAGTTGTGACTTGGAGAGACACATGTGGACAGAAATAATCTAATTCTATCAAATTTCACATCAAAACTGAGCCTTGCAAGGCACTGCTTTGCTATATTCCACTAGTGATTTTCTTGAGGAGATTTGACTCATTTCACATTATTTGTACAGCAGAAAGCAAATCCCACTGGACCCCAGAATCCATACTGAACTACAAAATTAATGCTCCTGCAAAGACACACAAATATATCAAACACTATAAACCAGAGGAGCAGGAAAAAGACAGCTCACTGCA
The DNA here is from genome assembly GCA_024734555.1 of Trochalopteron elliotii. Classification (NCBI taxonomy): domain Eukaryota; kingdom Metazoa; phylum Chordata; class Aves; order Passeriformes; family Leiothrichidae; genus Trochalopteron; species Trochalopteron elliotii. The sequence continues at coordinate 10,066,413 of JANPWX010000019.1, forward strand.
TAAGATTTTAAAAAACCCCAAACATAATTCCACTTCTCCTTACCGCAGTATTCACATTCCAAGTCTCCATAAACCTTCCTTATCCTGTCACGCAACTCAGTGTTCATTTGTCTCTTCTGCAAGCTGTCCAAGATCTGCATGAAGGCCACAGATCCACTCCCCCCATTGGCTGTAGCTGTGTTAGAAGAGGCTGCCTGAGGGCTGGTGGCTGCACCAGCTTCTGCTGCTGCCAAGGGGTCTGTGGGTTCTGCTGAATTTTGAATGGGTGGATTGCTTGTTTCTGATTCACCAGGTGGAACAGGCTGGATTCTCTCTTCAAAGGCAGGAAGGTTCTCAGTCATTGTGTTGTTCTGAGTCACATTTAAACTTTTGTCTTCAGATAGTAAAAGATGAATTTCTTCACCCTGCTCATGTACAGAACTGCATTGATTGACTTCCTCTTCATTTGGAGGAGAACCCTTTAACTCCTCAGGCCCAGCAGTACCATTTTTCAGCAGGAAGCAATCTGATGCTGCACAGGGCTGAATGTCTGGGACTGCTACGTCTGTGGTCTGACACAGCGTCTCTGCTACATTCTTCACCAGAGGGTTTTCCAATTCTAAGGAAAGGACTGCATCAATTTTTACATCACCATTATGCTGACCATCATGGTTTACATCTGCAGCTGCTGATTCACCTTTAGAAGCAGATGGCTGTGGGGTGTTAACAGCATCAGTACTCGTGACATCTGCAGTTTGTGTCTGCTGCTCACCAAGGGCTTCTGGCTGGATGTCACCTCCCGGCTCAAGCAGGCAGAAGCTTTGGTTGATAGAACTGTTAAAAACAGAATCCTCCTGCAGATCTGCGTGCGCGTCTTTGATGTGAGCACGGAGCCTCACAGAACTGACAAACTTCTTCAGGCACACAGAGCACACGTATACAAAAGGGTGCTTCCGAACGTGAAGCTCCAGGGCTTGGTATTTAGTGGCTCCATGACCACAGAGCTCACAAGCAAAGGGTCTTTCATCACCATGCACAAGCATGTGACGGTCCCTGTCCAGTTCATTTTTGAATTTGCGCTCACAGATATGGCAGTCATAGAGAAGTTGCCTTTTGCCCTCCCGCGTCATCAAGCGAAGCTCATCAAAAACATCTTTCACCTTTTTATCTTGAAGGTCATGAGTTTCCTTCATATGCTTGATCAAATTTTTAACATCTGAGTATTTTTTTTTGCAGAAACGACAGTGCTGCTTAATTTTCTTATGAACCCTTTCGATGTGGACTTTGAGATGGCCTTTGCTGAGACAAGTGAAGGTGCAATAGTCACAGCTGAACTTCTCCCCAGTGTGCTTCCGCAGGTGAACGTTCAGGTTGGCTTTGATGGCACTGGCATAACTGCAGTAAGAACACTTGTAAGGTTTCTCATTTGTATGAATCCTCAGATGTGCTTGGAGGGAGTGTTTAAATTTGAACACCTTGTTACAGTATTCACATGTGAAAATCTTCAGCTGAGTTGGACCCAACCTGAGAAAACCCAAACAGTTATATTTACAGTGGTGAACCTTGGTAATATAATGTGTTGAAATTTCCCCAGACATTCATAATGGACAGGAATGCTTAGTTTTTTTAAAAAATATATTCTCCAAAGGCATTTTAAATTATACAACTTATTCATAGTTCATTTTCAGCTGTTCCGTTATTTAGTGGTCTCAGAAAAATACCCCAGTTTCATGAAAATAAATGGGGAAGCACTTCATTCATCTTCTGCATAAACACAAATATTAGTATTTCAAAATTACCTGCTTGTTTTCATTGCCTGTTCATATGGAGTTTGCTGAATGGCATATTCTTGATATCCTTTTCGTTGTGATGGGTCTTGGACTGTTGTGTCTGGAGTTGCAGGTTCACTTTCATGAGGAGAAGCCTCAAGAGGAACAATTTTTCTGGCTCCTAAAGGAAGAATGAAAAGAATACTCATTGAAAATGTCATAGTAGAAACGTGCATTGTCTATAACATAAAAGTATAAATTAAACAATAAACTCTGCAATCATTAGTTTGACTGTTTTAGTTCCTGTTGTTAATGATGAATACACTTCCAGAAACTATCAGTACTTACACCACAGCTCTGCTTAAATAACTTGCCAGGACTGATAGTTCAGTGTTATTCATGGTGCTTGACATCTGCTACAAGGAGATCCTGCATTCAAACATTTCCACCTTTAAAAGATTGTAAATCTTTAAATAAAATTTGAATCTGTTTCTGCTTCATACCACATCCTTTGAAAAATTACGTCAAGCTGTTTAGTCAGTTGCACAAATTAGTCTAAAAGACAGTTTAGTGTATATTTAAAACTCTGTACATCCTTTCCTTAAACTCCTTATATTTTGGGGCATATTGCTATCCCTCAGAATAAAAAAATACATTTGGAACAGACTTCCCAGGGCAGTGGTCACAGCTCCAAGTCTGACAGAGCTCAAAAAATCTTGGGACAATGCTCTCAGGCACATGGCGTGATTCTTGGGGCTGTCCTGTGCTGGGCCAGGAGCTGGACTCAATCTTTGTGGAGCCTTTCCACATCAGCATATTCTGATTCCATGTTCCATGTGCACTTCTCAATCTCCACTGGGAGCAGAAGGGGCTGTATTGAATGCATTAAGCCCAGATTCCTGAAGATATTATTTAGGAAATATAGGCAGTATTTACATAAAGTCTCTGAGACCACAGTGGGGGTTACCCAACAACACGTGTGAAAGACTTAGTGACATTATTACATGGAGGAAAAAAGTGCTGTAGACAACAAGGAGGAAAACAGACATTCTGTGGGTCCTTCAGAGTGACTTTAAATGGGAAATTGAGATATTTTGAAAAGAGGCCATTTGGGAGTATGTAAAGCTATTGAAGCTTTTCCTATCAGACTGGACATCAGCCAACTCCAAACAGAATAACTAAACTGTAATAGCTCTGTTGTTCCCTGAACTGGTTGCATCTAAAAGCAGCTTTTTCAGACTACTGTTTTCTAATAATGCTTTCAGTTCTGTACTAAAGATTCTGCAGGTTCAACAGGACTCGTTCCAAGTTTTCACCCTAAATCTTACCAGAACATTACGACTTCTATTTTTCCTGTTCCTCCCTCTCCCACAAATGTCTGGTAGTCCACAGGACTGCATCTCCCCAGCTGCACTGTGGTAGCTCAGTGAGATGGGACCTTGTCATTACAGCACAGGAGACATTGTTCAGTCTGTGGGTTCAGCACAAAGGTAACAGAACAGACACCAGAAAAGTGTTCCAATACTTCAATACTTAAAATAGAAGTGAATTCTATATTTAGAGTGACTCAGTTTAAAGAAAATAGGTCTTAAACTGCTTTATATGCATGATTGCCTGTTCCAGGCCTTTTGTTTCCTGACTGTGAGACAAAAATCCTCATTAAATGCTCCACACTAACTCTCCTCTGTGCAATTCTGTATTTCAGGATGTTTGAGCATTTCCTAAAAGGACTGCTGAACTGTTTAATAGAGTTTCATACTACCACTATAAAAATTTAATCACCTAAATTGGGTGAACTAAATATACACTCTCTAGATAAATACTAACTCACCAGAATTTTGCATACTTTGAGTGGGCAGAATGCTCCAAGGTTATCCTCATGTTACTGCCTCTAAATTACCTATGCATTTCACAAAGAGACAATTGTCTTTAAAAATTTGAAGAGGGAGATTCAGATTCTCAGACATGCTGATGAACTACCTGCTCACAAAAAGCAATCGTGTCCCCTAGTGGGAGGTTGCTACTTCCCACACTTAGAAGATAGGGAAGCATTAAGAAACATTAGATGTATTCATCCACTTGGGATGCTGAGGGTGCCAACAGACCAGCAACCACAGCAATCACCACTAGATCACAAACTAATGACTGCAGCACATGCCCAGGAAGTGAGAAAATTGGTTTCTAGGCTCTACCCAGCCTAGTCCCCACGTGCCCCAAATCCCTAAAGAATGCCCTCAATATTCAGGCTAGGGAAATGCCTAAGAAAAAGGCAAACACATACAACCTCTTATTTTTCATTAAAAACATCATTTGCCAATAAGGAAGATAAAGGTTTTCCTGTTTCCCTAGGCAATCATTTCAAGAAGTCAAAACATATAAATATCAAGGGGGAAAAAAAGAAGTTCACTGTACTGATCATTTCTTTCAGAAAAATCCTTCCTCCAGCACTATCATATCTCTATTTTAAAGGCAGAATCGACTTTAGTTTACTAGACTTTATTTATGCCTTTTGCTTTCCTCTTTTCAGTCAATATCACCTAAGTAAATCTGCCTTCAGAAGAATAAGATTTGAGTTTCTCATGACATTCTGACAGCAGCTTCTACAGATAAGCATTATCCAGTGAGTCTCATCTCTAGCTCAAACTCAGAGATGGCCTCCAGCCTCTTCCAGTCTGTCCTTCACTACAGAGTTCTCCAATATTTATCAACAGTCTAAAAGGCAATAGAATTATTAGGAATGGACCAGAAATAAACCAGGAAAGAACATCAACCTAATTCCTATTAATTCAACTAAATTCTGCAAATGACCTAAAGCTTCAAGTAAGGATCACAAAAAAGGATAAAGAAGAAGCAGAAAACAGTAACAAAAACAAAATCAGAAGTATTTTGTTTGGGAAAGGGATACAGAATTTGGAGACCTCCAACTTGGAAAAGAGGTAATTGAAAGTGAAATATCTGAAAAAATTTGGTAATTAGAAATACTGTGAAAAAAAAGTGTGAATAATCATTATCTCACAATCCACAAAAAAACAGTTCAATACAGACTTAAAACAAAATTAAGGAATATGCATTTTCACCCCACACGTAATTATGTTATGAAACAATTACTGCATAATGTCACAGAGACTGAAAATATAAAGGCATTCAAGATGGGATTTAGACAATTTAATTGATATATATTAAATATGATAATCTAGATGCAAACACCAGCTCAACAACTGTCAGAATCCATGAGACTTGACACAATAAGTGTCTTTTCTCCTTTCTGCAGAGATGCTACATAAAGAACTTTAGCTGAAGTATAAAAAAAAAATCTTCATAATGTAGGTACTCCTGTCTGTACAGTTAAAACAACAAGCTATGGATATGAAGTGAATATCTGTTTCTTACAATCTCTTTTTTAAGGAATGTGTTTTTCCAGTTTCCACAATATCCTGTGAAATGTGCTCCATATGTGTGATCCATAGTAAGCCAGTTCTGGAAGTCAAATCATCAGAAATCAACCCTACCCATAATCCCAAAGCTCTCCATGCAAAGCTATCTCTAACCCTCAAAATAAAGCTAAAAAAAGCAAAAGGACCACTAAATATTTGTGTAGGTTAGGTCACCCTGAGGTTGAAACACATTTTAATTTAGAACAAAAATAGAAACAGACCCATGTATGGGGGGATGAAGATTCCCTCTTTCACCAGAGCTGAACTAAATCAATGTGGAAACCCACAATAACAAACACCTGCTCACATTCAGTTGGGAAAAAAAATTTTCCCAACCTTGCCTAATTCAACATTTGCTTTAAGTCAGCATGAGGACAGCATCTTTCCTCTGGCCCTCCATTCAACTACATGTTGGTGATGCCTGAGAAATACCAGCACAGGAGTTCATGAAGAGGATTAGAGAGAGATCTGCCTAAAATCTACACCATATCTCTCCTTCTGCAAATATTTAATTATTCATTTTCTAGTGTGTTTTACTACAGAGGTGCATCAACAGGCAGAATGATCTGAAGGACAGAAAGCTGGGGCTGGAGAACAGCACTTGTCTGTGACAGCAGTCTGTACTTACTGACCAAGACACTTTGAAGAGGGGTAGTCCCAATCCTCCTCCTTTCCCCAGGAGGCTCATTTTGCCTGACATTAAATCCACTCAGATGTGTCATAAACCCACAACCATCATTCCATGAGCTACAGAACAGAAATTATCTAAACAAAAGACTGCTACCAGCTAAAAAGACTGCCACCAGTTAAACTAAGTCAGTCCCCAGAACTGCAAGCAAAATGACATTCTTTCACTTCTTCCCCACTGCCCAAAATTTTTGACGGAAGAAGGAGCTAAGTGATCACAGATTACAGATAGAATCGTATCACATAGTAGCACAAGAACTCAGCTGGACTTTTATGGACAGTGGAAATCAGGGAAAGAAAAGCCTTCACAGTGTTGTATTAGGAATTTGTGGTTGAAAAAAAAACAACTCCTTTAGAAAACAAAAAATAATTATTCTCAAGAAACTGAATACTTCATGCTATTTTTTGTATTTCTTGAAAACAAACAAACAAACAAATAATCTATCACTGACCATCTTTACAGGAACTTAAATCTCCTAGTAACAAGTTGAGTCTTTAAAATATTACAGAATTTACATAAAACAATAATTTAAATGTTCACATCTCTCCTGAATCAAACTAACTGAGCATGAATAACAAATTGGTTTTAGACACCTTGATAATTTACAGAATTAAAACATGGGAAATAAAATACATTAAAAACCCAGAAGATGGAATACTTGGCTGAATTTATTCATTTGTTCTTAAAAACAAACTATAAAAAAAGTGTCTGCCATTCAAAACCATTTTCAGAAGTGCATATAATTGTAGTTACTCCCTCTCTTAATTGTGATGCTTACAAAAACCTGTCCTGTGTTTGATCTGACACCTTGGTGTGCTCATGAACTCTGCACTCCTTCTCTTCAAGGTGACCAAACCCTCCATTCATAGAATCATGGAATGGTTTGGGCAGGAAGGTACCCTAAAGGTCATCTAATTCCAACCTGACTGCTGTGAGCAGAGCCATCCTCCACTAGATCAGACTGCTCAGAGCCCCATCCAGCCTGGCCTTGTTTTCAAAAGAATCTTTTATTTAAGAGGTGAAAAATACAGTCTGAGCAGTTCCTTAATACAGGGAATAAAATACAGCTAATTCTTAAGGCCTTCTCTATTTTTCTAATTGTCATCTGAAATCTCCCAACAGAATTTTTACTGTAATGGACACAAAAAGGGATATTTCCATGCACCCTCGAAACTAGGTAACAGGTGAGTACAGATTGTTAATGCTTGCAGAGAAAGGACTAAGTTTAGATAGTGCTTAAGGAACTTTAAACTGTATTTTCAACTTAACTTTACAGATGGTCTAGTACACAGAAAGCAGAAGAGAAGGGAGAACTATTTTATCTATTTATATTCTTTAACAGCAGTCTACTAATTTCTTCAGCACATGATAAATCTCCAGAAAAATTACTATGAAAAAGACTGTGAAAGATCTTTATTAAAAACTCCAGACATTTAAGTATTATTGAGAAAGGGGAACTGTATAAGAATTGCTAGTGACCTTAAGATATAGTTAGATTGTGGAAATTAATGGAAAAAATAGAAGAAAAATCAATGAAAAATAAATTAAATCATGATTGCATTAAGTGAAATATTTTTCCTTTGAATCTTTAGAGTTAATCACTTCTAGCTTATCTTCTAGAATTTCCAAATTCTGAAAAGTTGGGCAACAATTCATAACTTGTTGAAGAGTACTGACTTTTTTATTACACATAATTTAGCTGGGAACTTGAATGCAATAAGATTATTAATTGTCAGTCAAATAGATGAGAGGACCTTTAAAAACTGCTGCAGGTTCATACTTGACCATAAATCCTTTTGGCTCATTAAAGCCTTCTGAATGTTTGAATGTACAATGCCCATGTACCTCCAAAGTTTAAGTTAATTTACTTTTTTGAGTACCTCAAAAAGCATATGTGCAAGAAAGCCAAAAATTTTGGTTGTCCAAAGAAAAATTTTACTAGGCAGTAATTAAGGCAACAATATCCACTAGATTTAAATTTCCCCTCCTGCATCACATACTTCCTACATTTGCTTCATTACCTATATTTACTATTATTTCATTTGCCTTTTTAGGCCAGTTTTGTAAGGAAATGGATCTTGGATTGCATTATCCATCATGTCTTTCCTTCCCCTCTTGGAAATTCTTCTAATCCTTGCCAGAAATGTAAATGTCTAAGATAAAAATTCTTACAAGGTGCATAAAATTTAGCACCAGGGGAGAGGAATCTCCAGTTATGGTTCCTTCCAAAAGCCCTGAGGAAGGGAGGTTTGTCTATATCCATAAAGTAACACCTAAAGGACTCCACTTACACCTCCACGAGCCCCTGAACCAGCACATCACAGATCTCAATATCAAAAGCTATTAACAACACAGATAATCCTGCTAGCTTCCAACCCACAACGACAAAATGAAGACCTTTAAGTTGTTCTGATAGTTACAAGCACAACAAACACTCAGAAATGTTAGCAATAAAGAAAAGGAGAACAATAAAACTATGAAGCTGAAAACAATGCACGAAACTATTAAAAAGGGATTCTGACAGTCAGTCAGAATGGTTAATGATTTATAACCAGTTAATGGTTTATATAAACAGTCAAATGCAAATCTATTTTTAACTAAATTGTTTGAAACCTCTAATCATTATGTAGAACTTGATTTTCAAATATATAAACACTTTTCTGTTCTCTGGTCAGTGTTATATCATTTCTTCTTTAAAACTATTCACAGACTAAACATAACTGATGTTAATGCAGTAACTGAGGTTAATTACAGCCAGGTCCAGCATTTCTTGCACCAATGTAGAAATGTGATTGAAGTTCTACAATTATGTAGCTGCCAGATGCAGAGATTCTGTATCAAGATAATCAAATAATGCTAAGTATTTTTCATACACTAAATATTCTAACCAATTTGGTCTTAGAACAATGAATATTTTATACAGTGTCTGTTGCAGTGCATGACTGAGGTTTTCAAAGTTGTATCTGCATTTTGTTTATTTGTCTGTATTTGGTAGATTCCTTCCCGAGCCCCTTCCAAAACACCCCCACCCCTGTTCCCAAAATATCACCAGGTATCACCCTGGCCTGGGCCACCCCCTTCCTTCCCCCATTGGCCCTGAGTGTGCTCCTCCCAGGCTGCGACCTGGTAAAAGGAGGCACAGGGGCCCAAAGCTCTGTTCTGGCACATGCACTGCACTGAATAAACACCTTCTCAAACCCATGCCAGAGCCCACTTCTTTATTCCAAGCCTGAAACCACGCTCAGCCTGGAGGCTGAGGAACTCACAAACTGTTTTAGTTGGTCTGGGAGCTGCATTGCCGGTAAGCAGCCCATACAGAGAAACCAACAAGTGTCAGCATAATTTAAAAAAAATATATAATTGGTGATTTGGATTACCTGGAATAGTTTCATGGGCTGTCAAAACCACACTTATAATAGGATTTTTTGCTCCTGAAACCTGTTCAGTCTCCTTAGTTGATGCTGTTTTCTCTGTTTTCTGAACTCTGGGCCTCTTGGGAGTTCTTTCTCGCTCATCTTCCTTCCTGTCAAGGTCAACGTCAGAATCATTACCTAAAGAGCAAACATCAAAAAGAAGGTAACTATGTACAAAAGCAATGCAGGTAACACAGTCACTAACATTGCAAGAACAAATGGGGAGAAAATTTATGCTACAGTAGAAAGACATTATCAAAACAAGATGTGCTGCATGATCCCTAAAGGGGAACTTTTTCCCCCCCCCTATTTAATAAATCTAGTATGATACTTATTCAAACAAAGAAAATAAGAGAGAAAAAAACAGTATTGAAAAAATGAACTCTCAGAAACACATTCCTAAATTCATTCACATTATTGTGGATTTCTGTGAAAATGCTACAAACTTTGTTGAAGTTCTCATGATTTTGCAATGAATGAACAATTCATTTTTCTCTTTTCCATATTTAATTGTTCTGACAACTTCAGGATTATTTCTTTCAGTACCAGCTTCATTATCCATCTTATTTAATGGAAAGTCTTTTGACAATCTCTTTGGATTAGACCTTCTTCCTCTCCTGTTATTATAAACCAGCAGCCAGAAACATGATTTTCTTTTTAGTGTTGATTCAAGAATAATTAGGGTTCACGATAGTTCTTTGGTTCAACCTAACTCCTGACATGTAACTCCTCATTTTGAAGGCCTGCATTTCCAAATCATTCTCTGTTGCTCTTCAGAATGTCTTCAACCTCCTTAAATGGATAAGTGTTCAACCTGTTAACTAGAAAGTCACAGAACAGTTGTATGCAAAACACTCTTGTGAGATAAAAATAAATAGCCAGTAATCAGCTGATTTCTTTCTTAAGGCAAATGAGGAATTCCTTTACTGAAATTCTAAAAAAAAAAAGTTAAAAAACAAACAAACAAAACCACCTGACAGTCTCTTCGCAGATAAATAATTAGCAGCATAGATAAAAAACCAGAGAACTTTTAAGTGTATACCAATAAAATTTCTTATATGAGATAAAGTGGTAGAAGATGCAGATAAGAAAAAACAAAGTCAGCAAATTAAGGCATTATGCAAATGTTCCAGAGGCAATGAACAAGGAAAGAAGAATTTAATAGAAGAAAATTGTAAGCAAACCCAGTGAATTTTTCTTTTTTTTTTTCCTCTCTCAATCTACATCAACTGGTTCAATCTCCAGAGTAAGTAATTCCATGTATATACAAAATATGCTGTAGCTGCTGTAATAAGATAGGGAAAAACAAAATATAAATAAAAAAACAGTAAGAGCCAAGCAGTAGCATGTCCAGACTTGTTTCTGACATGCAACCAGCAGAAGGAGTGAAAAGATAGACAAGATGGAAGTGGCTGTTTTAATTCCAGTAACATTTTGTAAATAATCAGCTGAGATTGAAACAAAGACCGTCTCTGTGGCCTGACTGCAATGGAGCAAAAAAGTGTCCTGGCTGCTCCTTACAAAGATGAAGGACACAAGCAGAAGCTCAAGCAGCACAGGTAGGGCTGATCACATAACATGTATAAACCACAATTCCTTTAATAGACACAGAAGCAGAAGGAAACAAGGTGCAGAGGAAGAAGTTTTGCTTTCTCAGGCATCCTGGGACAGAAATCTGTATGCTGACAATTGGCAGTGATTTAACATTAAACTGTAAGCCTGAAATTCATATTCAGAATCTCCAGAATGAGGAACAACCACAAAGCAAACTGAATTCAAACACAGCCAGCCATGATTCTCCCCAGCTTCCAGCTCCTCTGCCTGGAGAGCCCCCAACTTTTCAGCACCTACTAATGCTTTCTTCAATTTCATTACAAAAATTCCTTGATCTATGCCTCTTCTCAACTAGGTTTTTCTCTGTGGACTTCTATGATTTTGGAAAATATTGCTGTTTTATAGGTATAAAGAGTTTCATAACGTCCCCATTTAACTCCTTAATATAGTTGTAAATTATTCATTTATACTAAAAGCACATATATATATATATAGTTCTAACACTGATATTTTCTGCAATACTTCAAAGGGATACATGAAGATAAAGAAAAATCCCCTTCAAACAGAACCTGCCTGTGCAGTGGTTTCGTTTGGTGTGCTGAGGAGAGGTGGAAGGAAACAGACTTACAGGTCTTTTCCCACCTTGGTGATTCTATGAAACAAACACATTTTCACATTTTCTTCATTAAACAGCCTCTGTTAATTTATTAGCAAGAATAAAATGGATCACCACAAATTTCTCAGCAGGATCAGGCTACCAATGCAAGAAAGTCTTCTCATAAAGAATCAGAATACACAGAATCACAGAATAAACTGAGTTGGAAGGGACCCACAAGGATCATGGAGTCCAGCTCCTGGCTCTGCACAGGACTGTCCCCAAGAGCCACACCATGTGCCTGGAAATGTAATCTGCTTATTGAATTGTTTCCCTGAGGGTACTTCACATACTGGGTTAATTACTCTGCTTTTGTTCAGTGGGCAGTAAGCAAAACTGAAAAGCATTAGGAAAAAACCCCAAAAGATTTTGTATACCTATGGACAAAACATGCTTTAGCTAAAAGAAATCCAGAACCCTATACTGGAATGAAAGGTCTGATGAAGAGAACAGAATTTTCTGCACTTCACTAGGGATCATGTAATTCCTAGTAATTACATGAACAGAATCCAATCACCTTACTCCTAAGCTCTCCTTTCTAACCATTAATCAGCTTGATGAGGAAGTAAAGTGGCTGAAGACAAATAACAAAACCATTTATTACCTTTAAATGTTAATATGCAACTCTATTAACTTTAGAGTATTGGAATTCTACTAAAAAAAGGAGAACCACAGATTTGAGTTTGTCTGTGATCCGTGTTAGTGAGTAACTATGACCACAATAATAAGCCAACAAATGTTTCACATTGTTTTTCTTTCCTGATGTGCCTCTGTCAGGCAGATCACCTCGGCAGCTCTTTCAGTGTAACCAAGGGTCAAGGTGAAGAGATTGTGTTACAATAAATACTGCTATCTCCCTGCTTTCAGAATAGACTACAAATACTATTTTAAAAGACCTAAAAACAACATACAGAATTGCAATATAAAAATATTTCTTTGTTAAAATGGGTGCTGTTTCATATACATGGAATATTTGTGCATGTAGGCTGAGCACTAAAAATTACGGCCATAGAAAAAATTTTCATACAAAACCCAAAGCTGGTAAGTACTTCAAACAAAGAATCTCAACTTCCTATATGACTCAAATATCTCAACTTTCTCCATATGAGCTGAGAACACCCAGCCCCTAACAGGAGAACTATATACAGTATGAGCAAAGGTGTGAGGAAGCTACTGAGTGCTGTGCAATCACAGTTAACACAAAAAAAGCCCACACATAGATTGGCGAGAAACAGCAGTGAGAAAACTCCACTGATTTCCTGATCATACATCTGCTGCTAGTGCTGAGGATCTGTAAGAACATTCTCACCCTCACGATACCTGATCAAAAAGAAAAAAAATTATCATCTCTCTACAGTGATCTAGTTCTGATACTTAAACATTAAAATTTATTCACTAATTTGATGTCTGTTGGTGGCAGTAGCCCCATTCTATCCCTGTCTGAGAGAAGAAACATCTTCCAGAAACAATTCCTTGATAAGGAGCTGGGATGCATGCATTTCCAACCCTTTTTGCTACAAAGAGAACTATTTTGTGGTCTGTGTGTAACCTGAGACTTAAAAATCCTTCAAACCAGCACTCCCTATAAAATCACCAAATGAACAAACACCTTAACTCTCAATGACAGCTGCTTTGTTCCTGAACTATCTCTACATGAAAAAAAACAAAAACCAACCTGAAGTGGAAGGCATGCTTTAGGAAAGGATTAAAAGGGAGACGGAAGTATGTTTTAATGAAAAAGAGCTTCAACTTCAACCACAGGGCTCAAACAGCCTTTCTATAGTATGTGGCCATCTCATCAGTATTTAGCTGCCTTCCTGAAAAAAATTCTTCACTGTTAGGATCATGGATCAGTGTCAAATAAATGCTTTGTCCATCTCAACTAGGCGAATTCTGCTGTATAATAACTATCATGGGTTATAAAGGAAGACCCTTGGATGATTTTAAGATGATTTATGAGAAAATGGAGTATATGCCACTTGAATAGCTAAGCTGAGTTTCTCCAGGCAGTAAAAGCCTTTGCTTGCTCCTGAACAGGTTTGTTTAGACAAGCTGTCTCACTGTGCAGCTCCCTTGCTAAGCAGACACTCAGCACTTTGTCAGCTGGCACCTGCATCCAGCAGACGGACGACGTGACCTCCCCTCCCCAGCGTCAGGCGCGTCAAACGCCGGCCGGTGTCTGTGCAGGAAACACAACTGAGCTGCTGCTAACACCACTAAGGAATGGTCATGTCTGTTCATCAGCAAAGCTTCTGCCAGCTCTGAATTCATCAGGCTTCCAGAGACCCATGGAACTGCATCCTTCATGTGTCCCATGATTCTGCTGGAGTCATTAATTGAAGGGACTGCTCTCAACATTTGTACTTGGATGTACAACATTTTCGCAGGCATAGCTACACAGCCTTAACTGGCATGTTTTTAAACTACTCCTCATTCACATTACTAATTTTTAACCTCTAATATGTGATATTTCAAAGCAGCAGGAGAGCAGCTTAAAAAAAAGAAAGTGAACTGGCCACTTAAAATTAACACAGGCAATTGTTTCTTCTGCAGAGAATGACATCCTACTTGCAGGAGAATGAATTTAAATTAGAATCCAGCTGATGGCAAAACCATTTTAAACTAAGGCCAAAAGTGACATCTTTAAGATATATGTAGGCTACAACTTCAGTAGGATTGAATGGTTCATTCCAGAGAAGGGACTGTAATCTGTCTTCCACCCAAACACTATTCCCTGGCCATTAAATGTCCTCTCTTGTATCTTGCCAGCCAGATCCAAATCATTAGCCAGAACTGTTAATTTTGTTTAACCAAAAAGAAACAGAAATAGGTGTACACACAGATTGGTTTACAAAACAGCAACTTACTTAGGCAAATAAGCCCTCTATGAAAAAATATATCTACTAAGCATGTACATGGGGAAATTGGAAATACAGTGGACATTTTTTAATCCTGTGCTGTATTGGCTTTGTGTGGCCATTGTTTTGATATTTCTGGAAGATTCAAAGACCTTCAATAAAATATTCCATCCAGTTGCAAGAAAATTTGCAACAGTGGATTCAAGAAAAAAAAAACTGATAAAATGATGGGTTCTAAATTGACTCTTAGAGTACAAGAAAGATCTGTCTATATTTCTAAATACTTCCCTGAAAACGTAAGTAATAGTAAGCAAGAGTCAGAAAAATCAACCATAATATAAAGAAAACATTAAGAAAATAGCAGAACAGCAAAAAAACACCTCATGGCACAGTATGAACCAGAAGGACTCTGCAGAGGGATCTGGACAGGCTGATCAATGGACTGAGGCCAACTGTGTGAGGTTCAATAAGGCAAAGTGCCAGGTCCTGCCCTTGGGTCACAACTGCTCCATGCTGTGCTCCAGGCTGGGAGAAGGACTGGAAAACTGCCTGGCAAAAAAGGACCTGGAGCTGTGGGTCAACAGTGGCTGAACATGAGAGAGCATGTGCCCAGGTGGGCAAGAAGGCAAAGGGCACCTTGGCTAGTTCCAAAATTAATGTGGCCAGCAGGAGCAGGGCAGGGATGGTCCCCCTGTACTCAGCACTGGTGAGGCCACACCTCAAATCCTGTGCTCAGTTTTGGGCCCCTCACTACAAGAAGGACATTGAGGGGGTGGAGTGGGTCCAGAGAAGGACAATGGATTTGGGGAAGGCTCTGGAGCACAAGTCTGAGGAGCAGCTGAGGCAGCTGGGGGTGTTCAGCCTGCAGAAAAGGAGGCTCAGGGGGATCTCATCACCCTCTACAACTGCCTGAAAAGAGGCTGTAGCCAGGTGGTGGTCAGCCTCTTCTCCCAGGTAACAAGGGACAGGATGAGAGGAAATGGCTTAAAGTTGTGCCAGAGGAGGTTTAGATGGGATATTAGGAAAATGTCTTCATTGCAAAGATGATCAACCATCAGAACAGGCTGTGCAAGGAAGTGGTGGAATCAGCACTTGGAAGTGTTCACAAGGTCTGTGGATGTGACACTTGGGGACCTGGTTTAGTGGTGAACATGGTCATGCTGAGTTAACAGTTGAACTCAATGACCTCAGATGTCTTTTCCAAACTTAGTGATTCTGTGATTATGCAAAAGGTTGTAGGGAATACAAAAGAGACTATTACAGAAAACCCTAGGCAGGGAACAAACTGTTCTTGCCCATTCCACAGAGTTTGGAGCTACTGACTGTATTCAAACTTTCTTAGAGGAAAATAATAATGTACATGCTACTTTATCTACATATTCAGAAAGTGAAAAGTTGTCTCAAACCAGTTCATATGGTAAAGGCAGAAGTGGGAAGTTTTCCTGTGATGCGACAGTAATCAGTAGACAACTGAAGACTGAATTTCCCAGATGTATTCCAAAGAAGAATGATGTCTTCAGGATAGAAGCAGCCTCCAATATGTTCACAGTTTGCAGTCAAGGTAGAAAGCTTCTAAAAACTGGAACCCTTTGTTTTGGTGACCTCAAATCATTTGTTGCTTGAGTGTTTGACTTTGCTTGACTGCTCTGCTTTTTTTACCAGGGAATAAACAAAAACCATTTCATCTGCCCAAAACTGAGGCTATTTTCTTTATGAAGAAGGAAAAGGATAAGCAATTTAATTTGGAAAATTTGCCAGTGTATTTTGTAGAGAAACCAATGTAGATAAGATTTAGAAGCTCTAATGAACTAACAGGTCCAGAACAGGTAATTGAGTTTATACTTTGACCTGAGAGTTTATTTTAAAAGGTCGTTAGAAGGGGCGACATTTCTAAAATAATGCAAATATTAACACTGGACGTAGCACACACAAACAGCAGAAGGCACAGACATTTGGGATGTCAGAGGTGAGACAAGTGGAGTAACTGTCATTTTGTGTACTTGAAAAATTATACCACTGATGACTAATAAAATATATCCAGGTACTTTATCACATCAAGAGTTTCTCTACTCTATCAACATATTCTAAGCTTATTTTAATTAAGCTTTGCCATGGAAGTTAAACTCTACATATCAATGAAAATAAAATAGTCCTTCTAGTTGTGTATAATCATGACAGACTGGAAAGAGTAACAGAAAACTTGAAAAAAAAATCAATCTCTAATTTTGTCTACAAGCAGAATCCACAATATCATACTGAGCAACTGTAGCAAAAGCAAAACCTGAATTTTACCATCAACACAAAAGGTCAAGGAAATTGCTGAATTACCTGAATTTTACCACCAACAAAAGGTTAACCTCACATAAGGTTAAGGTAATTTGGACTATGTCATTGCTTTGTATGTACATGACATTCACTTTAGAGAAAAGTTAAATAGACAGGTAGAGGAGCTGATTACTGCATGTCCCTTCAACTGCTCTACTCTGAGTGAATATTCACTGCTGTCTTTTTAAACGGATTTGGGTTCAATGCCCCAGGCCAAGGAGTGTTTAAGACACCATTTGAACAATGCCCTTAGCAGCAGCTTTAACTTCTGGTCAGCCCTGAATTGGTCAGGCAGTTGGATGAGATGGTCACTGTAGGCTCCTTACAACTGAAAATAACTTCACTCTGCTATGTTGTGTTGTAAGACAATCATTATTGTAATAAACATTTTGACTACTTTGAAAGAAGTTTAAATACCTTGTCTAAGTTCAGTTTTGCTTTTTTGTGCTTCAAGGAACAGAAAACTCCACTCTATTTAAAGCCAACACTGGGGATTCTAAGCCAGGTCTCATGGTAGGGAACACACTGTTCCACAACCTGCTTCAGATATTTGTGTTGGGTGTTTTCTTACCTCCATCTCCTTCTTCTTCTCCTTCATTTAGAACAATAATGCAGATGTGTTTAGTCAGCTGACGTGTGTTGGAGAATTTCCGATTGCATTTCCTGCATTCCAGGCTGCCTGGTGACACTTCAGATGGTTCTGGGCCTTCTTCTGTCCCAGCTGGAGTCTCTTTGCTTGGAACAGGGTTATTTTCTGCCACATCTTCATCCACACAAAACTTCTTAGTGGACCCTTTTGGTCTGCCCCTTTTCCTCTTCGCTACAAGAAGTTCTAGAAAAGAAAATCAAAGTTTAAAGTAAATTAATTAAATTCCACGGCTAATTAGCTACTATCCCTCTGATCTTTGAGAAATAGGTGCCTCAAATGAAGTTTGAGGGGAGTCATCCCAAAAGCTGAAAAAAAAGGTTAGCATCACACAAACTTATTTCAAGCAGTGGTATTTGCTGGCATTTCACAGACTGGCATTGTGTTATTGAGATCAGCAGATGTCAAAGTGCCACAGTTTTACTTAAATACACTGCAAGCACTTTTCTAGACTACACTATAACTCTATCAGCATAGGTATTCTTCAAAATTGCTCTACTGTGTTTTAACATTACAAAAAACCCTTTGAAATTAAATATTTTTCAAATAAATTATCCAGGTATTGAGATGTAATCAAAGAAAAACAATGCATGTTTAAGAACCAAAATCTCATTGTCCTTTTAATATAGTGAAGAGTAACTCCCTAATATTTTCTGTGGTACTTGATTGTCAGCACTTTCTAGCCAAAAGCTGCCATAAAAAATTGTTGGTGACAAATAAATTCCAGAAGTCATGCAAAAAAAAGTTTCCTTAATTAAAATCAGAAGTCATCCACAAATCCTAATAAACACAATATAATTTTACATTTCCATATTTCTGTAATAGAAATATTGATGAAATCCATGACATGCAGTGCACAGAAATGCATGACGACATAAATTGCATTTCCTGCTTAAGATTTCTCTCATCACTGCTGCAGAATCACAGACACTGATAAACTGAGATTAACAATGTAGAAGTCTGAAAAACCATGAAAAAAGAGAATATTTAAAAAAACCCAAACCACAAAAGTTTTTCAAGCACCGGTGCTGAAAGACCTTATTGAATTGGTTGACTTAGAGGATATGGAAAAATAAATTACTTAAGGAATCTTAAAGGAAGATGATGCAGGAGAACAGAAGTTAGCATCATGTTCTTCATAACCTATTCAGCATTTCCCTAAAACATACCAGGCAAACAAAACACCACATTCAGAGACCACAGCTTTGAGTTAACCATGTAATTACTATCAAAAGAAAAAGAAAGCATTCTGTCCACTTATAGGAGTGACTGAATACCTGTCTACTTAAATAGATGTAATAAAACTGCCAAAAAACCTTACTATGAACGGAAAAAAAACCCCACAACTGTTTCCCATAACTTTTTTCAACCCTCCACCAGTGTCCTGAACTTTCATGCTACTCTAGCAAAAGTAATTTTGTCAATTTTCTGCCAAAAAGAAAGGGGTGATTTCAGTGCTCTCACAACTTCTCTTTGCTACCATTCATGTTATTTTGATATCCATCCATCAATCACTATTTGAGTTGAAGAAATTAACAAACAATTAAAACAAACCAAACAACAATTATCTTTACACAACCCATCAAAAGGCCACGGTTTGCTGTCCAACATGAGGAATAGAGATGTGGATGCTGGTCAGACTACTACAAAATAGTTAAATCCAAAGATTGGAAGAATGAATGCAACCACCATATTCTCTGTGTATGATATTCTTTTCATTCCTTTACAATACAATCATCAGATAACTCAACAAAAAGAAATTAAGAAAAATCAGGTCAAAGAGATGCTTCCTCCTGACTGTTTTAGTGCAAATTTAATGAAAACAGAACAACGCTTTCACATTAAGAAAGAAATTGAAACAGAATCTTGCATGCAAGTGGAAATGTGAAAACTGCTCCTTTAGATGGCTGGTGATAGAACCTCTGCTATGGGTTACAAAATTGCAGCTCTTACCACTAGGACTACCAAATGTTTCCACCAGTAGAAGAATTTACAGCAGTTCTCAAGCATTTAAAAGGTTTAGTGGCAAGAGGCAGGCAGCAACAAACACAGGAACAGGAGGGCTCATGTGAGCAACTGATACATCACCAGAACTTCTGAGGCTTGTCACAGCCATTTCTTTTCCTTGCTCCTTGATTTCCTTTTTCCAGGACAGAGCTTATCTCAAGCCAGAGTTAACAATGCCAGAATTAAATTTTTAATGAGGCACATAACCACAAATTCCAGCTGTCTCTCTACCCAGCTTGCCCCCAGTGAGCCCTTCACATTGCATTATACAAATTCCAGCTCAAATCACCTAAGATCAACAACACACAGAAAATTAATAGCAGAACATTGTCATTCATCTGCCAGTACATAACCAAGTTAATCAAATACTGCTTATTAGAAAAAAGAATCTGTTTAACTACTAAAACTAAAGTAGTAAATAAATAATAAAACCCCTTATCACTTATTTCAATGATGCTTAGTCATAAATAGAAGCTTTAAATTGGTCATTAGAAAGATTTTGAATTTAGAACCTGTTCCCTCAAGAACAATTTAGTTGTTTCTGGGGATTTTGTACTCATTACACACTGACTGAAACCAATCTTTATGCTGACTGCTACTGGATGAGCAATGGCAATATCCAGGGAAGACATTCTGTGCTATGCTGTATAATTATGTACTCAGAGACATAAAAAAGACAAAAAGCGAGAAATGAAATAAACTGTGTGTCCATTTTTATACTGTTCCTTCATAGGAATTGTTCACATAAGCTTCTCCAAATCAATCTATTCAATACAAAAAGTTTGCCAGAAGTCACAAAACGCTTGTGCAAATGTCACTTAAACCTCCTGACCATATTTTAACAGGTTGATGCATTATGCACCATGAATCCTTCCTCAGATGTTGGTATAAAAAGCTTTCATTTCATCAGCTACAACAGCACACGGCTGTATTCAGACTCTTCTGCACATGGTGTCACACAAACACATGGACACAAATCTCATCCCCAGCCTTATTTTGTTACTGTTCTATGTTTGTATCACAGCACCTGCAGCACCTCCTGTCCCTCAGGTGTGAATGCAGGCTCTGGCTGTGATCAGGCAAGGATGAGGCTGATGCACACACCGTGGTTTTAAGTGACCTTAGTGAGATGCACTCCTTGGAGGAAATTATGATATTCAGATTGCAACTTTTTTAAGGTTTTCATAACCAACAGAGCCATGCATCTCATAATCCAGTACAGCCTGAAACAAACAACAATCCATTAGGTAGTAACAGTATGAACAGATGCAACCAGGCCCATTGATGCTGTCCCACAAATCCTCACCAACCTGACTAAGCAGAAGCAAAAGAAAGCTGAGTTTTGACAAGCACTTTGAAGGAAATGGAGATCATTGTGAAAAATTATAAAAAGCCCAAGGCTAAACTGAGTATGAATGACTACAATTACCAGGTAAAATACCTGTCATTTCCCAAAGAAAGATGTCACACTCCAGTGATGGACAAGATGTGACCTGTGCATAGATGTGTAAGACCAACATCTCCCTGGTACTCTTGGTCCCGCTTGATAAAAAAACTTTAACATGGTCATACCAAAATGTTTAGGACAAATCAACTCTAAACAGATCACGGCTTAACAATGGGGAAGTGGCATGACTAAACAAAATTCAAGAGAGAGCACTGTAAATAAAATAACAGTAGAGTAATAAACAAATATTACATGCCTAGTGCTTTACTTGTCCCCAGTACTTATAAAATCATTGATTTATTACTCAGGCAGAACGAAGAGCTCCATTAGCAACTCAGCATTCACTCTTCTATACCAACTGCAGGGTAGCTACAGTATTTACCAATACCTGGAAGAGAAATTATACTTTCAAAGGACAAAAAGATGTTCATCTACTAGTCACCAAGTACTAAAAGTTGTAATTTCTAAGACTGTCATTCACCAATTACTTCTCCTTTCAGTGACAATACTGAATTGCTACAAAGACTCGTTCACTGAAAAATAATCGTATACTATAAACTTTCTAGGTCTCATCTGCTGCAGATTCCATAGCAGGAGGGAATTGCATAATTGATGCTTTGAAAGAACTCTTTCCAAATCTTATGTTCAACTGTAGAATACCGTATCTTTTTTTTAAACAGAACACAGAAAATAATTCAACGGGACTTCAGAACCCTCTTCTCCAATCAATCTGTCTGATGGGAAAGGAGAAATGCTAAAGAATGCCTTGAAGAATAGGACTTGAAAACTATGGAAAAATAATCTACCTTGACATTCTTACTGACAGCAGATGGCAAAGAGTTGGGCTACATAACCTGAAAAGGTAGCACCATATGAACATGTGAGATGAATAAAAGTATTCACCAAGAATAATGAGAAAGGTAAATTATGAATATATAGCTTAGAAGGTTATATTTTACATAAGATTTGCAGAATTGTTTTCCTAAAAGCTATTTATGTCTAATTTCTGTTGCTTCAGATCATAATGGTAATTACAAAATATCCTCATAAATGTACAATGCATGCTGAACACACACAATACAGAAAGTGCAGATACTCCTAACAAAAATGCAAGGGAAGTTTACAGAAGAGCCTTTTTACTACAATGAATAAGAATATACCAAGGTACCAGTCTCATTGTGCTAGGAAACATATGTAGTGAAGTATAACAGGAAACCAAGATTTGAGAAAAGAAAATGCATTCTGCATGCCCAAGGAATTAATTCTGTGCTACAAAAATAAAATGAAAATGACAATTTGAAAACTGATGTGAAATTTATTCAACATCTTCTGATACATTGGTAATATTGGGCATTGTGTGAAATAATATTCTGGTGAGATTTTTCCTCACCAGCCACCTGAGGAGACAGCAGCTCCAGTGAAATACTACATGATTAGAAGTATCTTCTTACACTGACAAAGCTGTATAACTACTGAACTACTGCTGGTAAATAAGCAAAGAAACATCACATACATATGTTAACACCAAAAAAATTCTTACATGTATGATATTAGAGAGTGGTTGATCCATAAGCACATAGTTTTTAAAATCCAGAAACGATAATGATTGAAAAATTCTAGTATTTATGTAAAATAAGAGGGTTGGCAACAATATAAATCCATTACTCAGTAAGGGCATAAAAGAAGATAAAAGGTTTGAATTATTTTTAACCCATTGCTAATATTCCAAAGGATGGCAATTATGATCAGTTAAAAATGGAATGGAATGAATGTAAGTTCTTTCATTGCACAGTAAAATTCTGATGTGTAACTAATTCAACCTCTGATTGTTTTATTTACCAGCATCACCATCAAAACACAGTTACAAATGATGAATTGTGCCACTTCCTTTTTGGAATAGAACTTTTAACATTACCTGAATCACAACAAACAAGTCAGACAACTCAAAAAGGACACCTAAGCCTCAGGACACACTCTCACCCATGGTGTCCTGATTGCTTTCACTGCTGCCAGACAATCTTCCCAGTGCTACTACAGTGCTCAAATTAAAGGAAGGAAGCAAACTTTGCTATACTTGACACTGAAAAATAATCAACCAATGTCATCATTCCCAAAGACATGTTGAGTTTATCTGTCATGTGATCTATTCCATGCTGAATGAAATTTGGGCTGGCAGTTGTACAGTGCTTATTATAAAAACAAACTATGGGAACCATTCTATGCACAATGCAGAGTCATCACACCACAGGTTTTATTAAAGAAATATGTAACACTGAAAATTACGTTCCTCTCAATTTCTGAATGTACCTTCTCCATCTTTGCTTGTGTTTGTGGGTGCTGTTAGAGGCTGGAGAGGAATAATGATGTCATCCACACTGGTCCCTTCTTCTGTGTGTTTCTCAGAGACATGAGACAACAGCTGGGACTTATTCGGTGAAAATAAGTTACAAAGCTTACACATGAAGATGGAATTGATCTCTGAAAAACACAAGTTTAAAAATAAGGAGTTAGTGTTTTCAAATATAAGTTATCTATGTTACCATGAGTTATTGGGATTTTGGTTCAGTCAACATAGTAACTATAATTTACTTAAGACATGTAACAGGCAGCAATGAAGTGAAATAAAGAATGTTATATCACTAAATGAACACATTCATAATACATCCCCAAATGAATTAATTTAAGAAATGGGTAAACTCTTAGCTAGATCCTCATAGGGCAAAAAAATTCTTCTGGCTGAAGTTTTAGAAATGTTTTAACATGACACAAAAGGAAGAAGAGCAAAGTAAGACCTTTTTCCCCTTCCAGCTTCAAACATCACTATAATATTATAGATTTCCAAACACATGGTAAATTATATGTAAGACATGACATCCTCATCGAGTTCCATGAAAAGTTCCTGTTGATTTAAGAAAAATAAACAAACCAATAAAAAAAAAAAAAAAAAAAAAAAAAATAAACAAAAAAAATCAATTCCAAAAACAAACTAAAAACCTTCAAAGCAGCAGGAGCAAATGAAAAATGTCATTAAAATTTCCCCTGGTCAATGCTTTAAACAGAAATTTGACACAACTTTTTAGGTAAAGCTTTATGTTTTCTTTTTAATTCACAGGTACTTGAAGTGTGATGTGAAAGCAAAGCCTCAAGAAAGTAAATAACAAAAAAGAAGGAATAATATAATCCCAGATTAAAAAAAAACCTCAAAAGGTTTGGCCAGAGACATTCAGAGGACTTTGTTTTCTAACACTGCAGTTTTTTGGTTTAATGGTTGATTTTTGAAGAGTCCCTACTCCTTTCCAGGTCCAATGAAACAAAAAAAACAACCAGGAACCAATTTTAACAGCACACTTGTTCTCCAGCTACATGTATGAAGTTCTGGCCCAAAGACTGGTTTCAGTTGCTACTCTCCCTCCACCCCCCTATGAAAAATTAGGGACATAAACCCACTGAAACCAAAGTGGAACAAGCAACACTTTCGAGGCACAAGTCAAACCAGAGATCACTGGGTAAGTACAGAAATAAAGTGATAGTTTGTGATCTTTGGGATGAATCTGGAGATAAGAGGCAAGCTGTATTTTGGGACCTATTTTTAAAACAAACCTAAGCACTCCCTTATTGAACATTATTCCACTTCCCTCAAGACACACTAATTATATAGTTCACCCCACTCAAAAAAAAAAAAAATCTTCATTTAAGGTGTCTCTTTTACAGGTATTTGCACTTGAAATGTAACAAAAGCAGAGCTCAAAACTAACAGGCAGGCTATGCCCTCATCTCTTTCAAAACACCTCTGAAAAAACAACCCCAATACTGCTCCTGTTGTTTGAAATAGCCTCTTACTCCACACACACAGCTCTGTAAGTGCATGGTACAATCAATGTGTTCTTAGGAGCTCGGCTGGGTTCCTTCTCAGGCATTCTGCTGTCTTGAGCACACAGGTATTTCTGTTTTGATTGCAATATGTTGAAATGTTCCTTTGAACTAGCTCTGCTCTAGTGAGCATTATTCCTTTTTTTTTTTTTTTAAGGGCACGAAGCCTGTTATTGACCCAGCAGATAACAACTCTTTAAACGTAAATACAAAATAAAACCTATGAACATTTACCTAAACATTTAAACAATTGAAATTCCACTATTTAGCTGACATTTCTGTTTTGAGGGTTTATTTGTCACTGTTTCTGCCTCCTGACCTGCTGGCTGTTTTCCCTAGAAGTTCAGGCTCAGTACTCTGTCTCATCTCCTCCTTCAACAGCTGCAATCGGTGCTCACACACCACTTTATCTCTCACTCCTCCCAGAGAGGACTTGGGGAGGGGCAAGAAGAATCCCCAGAAGCCTCTGTGGGTGTTTAAAGTGTTTGATTACCAGGGCCACCCAAACCTAGAAGTGAAGAGCACAAGTGGCAGAGCACAGAGAGTGTCAGTGAAGGTGCAGGAAGGACCAGGAGAACACATAGAAGATGCACGAGCTCTACACAGAGGTGAGAGGGAAACCAAACAGAGTAAAGAAATTATTTTAGGAAGAATGACTGGAAAAGGAGGTCAGAGAGCACAGAATAAACTCTGCTGATCACCAGACTAAACAAGTATGGAGTAAGCAAACAATAATCGATTATGCAGTTGCTAATTAGGCAGTGTAGCAATAAAGCAATGAATTATAGTCAATTAAGAGTAAAAATCAAATAAGGAGTAAGTTAATTAACTATGCATGGAATCAATGATTAATTAGTGAATAATTAATTATGTAGGAAATCAACGAAGCAATTAATTAGGCACCAATTAAATATGCGGATAAAGAAAGGAACAGTAATCAAGTATGCAGGCACACAAACATCAGAAATTCAGCCAAAACCAATCTGGGACATTCTGTTCACTAAACATGTTTGTGGTAATTCATTATCTTCAGTTTGCCCCTATAAACTGTGCTAAATATACACTGAAATAAATAATGCCAATAATTTTCTTCTTAATTGACTATGTGGAAAATTGAGCTACAATGTAAGCGAAGCCTTTTTTTCTAATTCCTCCAAAAGTAGTTTTTGGGTTTGTTTTTTTCTTCACACTAAGCATATCTACAGCAAAGGGGGGTTGACAAATGGATTACTAAAAATGAAGAGCAAGCTGCAGACCAGGAAGCAGATTCCCTGATTCCCAATCAATTTATGCTTCACAAAGCATAAACCAGACAGGGCAAGAAAGGAGGAGTTATCTTGCAAAGATCACTGAAATTAACAGGACCTTAAGGGAA
>JANPWX010000019.1:10097369-10136621 GCA_024734555.1 Trochalopteron elliotii
TACCAGACACCAAAATCACTCAGAACCCTTCAAAGCAGAAGCACAAACTACGTGAGCAGTCATTGACTTCAGGATGCACTGCATGAAACACTCTGAACCTGATTTTTGGAAGCAGCCATAATGGAAATGCATCTGAGGTCAGATACACCTCAGCAGCAGCAATATCAAAAATATTGAACACTCATGACAGTCCTGGGTTCAACCACACTCAGAACACTTTTTATTAAGACAAATGTGTTGAATAAATGTGAATTTATTAGCAGCACTAGTAGTAAGAGAATTATTTCTCACTGAAAGCTGGATCCCAGAACATAAAGCAGTCCTGGAATGTTTTAACAATAGTCCATAAGTAACACAGCACCTGTTACCTATTCTGCTACTCAGTTACTCTCCTGATAGTGCAATTCTCCTTGGCATAAAATCCTGTTTCACAAAACCACAGAACAGATGGGGTTGGAAGGGACCTCTGGAGATCATCTAGTCCAACCCTCCTGCCAAAGCTTGATCACCTAGAGCAAGCAACACAGGAATGCATCCAGGTGGGTTTTGAGTGTCTTCAGAAAAGGAGACTCCACGACCTCCCTGGGCAGCCTGTTCCAGCACCATCCTCAACATAAAGAGGTTCTTCTTCATGTTGCAGTTGAACTTTCTAAGTTTTACATTATGGCTATTGCCCCTTAGTGGTGGTTTGAGTTGTAAACTATCCATCAATACTTCGTAGGACCAGTAAAAATAACTCAGGATTCTAAAAATTAAGAAGTCAACTCGGGGAATGGCAACCAGAAGCCGAATTTGAGTATACAGGGTAATTAACAGGCATTAAATTATTGTGACATCAATTCACAAACTCGTACTGCAATAGCACACAGGGACTGTAAAGGCAGAAAGCACATACACAGCACTCCTAAGGCTGCCCCACCTCTGTGTAACTTTATTCACTGCTCGAATGAAAGCCTGGCCAACACAAGGCACACGAAGGCCTGAGATGACAGTGCAGTGGAAACATCTTCAACACATCTTAAACATCTGCCTTCTGCAGCTGAACTGTGGGGACCTTGAGCTGTTAACACTATTTAGAGCGGCTGCCAGAGGAGCTCACGAGTGTTTCAAACCCAGGTGAGAACAGAATCATGGAATCAGAGGATGGAAAGGCGAGGGAATAGACCTCAAAGATCATCCAGTCCCAGCCTCCCTGTCACGGCCAGGGACACCTTCCACTAGACCAGGTTGCTCAAGGCTTTATCCAGCCCGGCTATGAACGCTGCCAGGCTTGGGGCAGCCACAACTTTCCGTATCAACCTGTTCCAGTGTCTCACCACCCTCACAGTAAAGAATTTCTTCCTAACATCCAGACTAAACCCCTCTTTCAGTTCGTATCCATTACTCTCTGTCCCATCACTACAGTTCCTGACGAAGAGCCCCTCTCCGGTTCCCTGCAGGCCCCCTTGACACCCTCTAAGGTTGCCATGGGGTCCCCATGCTGCAGTTCAGCACCAGCAGCAGCTCCAGCCGCTCGTTCCCAGCTGTCCCCGACCCGCTGCCAAGCGGCAGCCTCAGGACGGGCAGCCGGGACACAGCAGGACTCCCAGGCTCGAGTTGTGCAAGTCCTCCGGCGGCTTCCGGAGCCCTCCACAGCCCCCCAGGCTACCGGACAGCGCGGGGTGAGGGGTGCAGTGACGGCCGCCACTGTGGGAACTACTTGTCGTGCGAAGGACGACACGATAGCCGCGCCGGAACTACTTCCCCGCCCGCCGCCCGGG
The DNA here is from genome assembly GCA_024734555.1 of Trochalopteron elliotii. Classification (NCBI taxonomy): domain Eukaryota; kingdom Metazoa; phylum Chordata; class Aves; order Passeriformes; family Leiothrichidae; genus Trochalopteron; species Trochalopteron elliotii. The sequence goes on from JANPWX010000019.1 coordinate 10,099,130, forward strand.
ATCCCTGCGCGCTCCCCCGCCCGCCCGGCCCGGCCCCGCTCACCTGCAGCCGCCGCCTCCATCGCTGTGGGGGCTCAGCGGGACAGCGCGCCGGGGGCCGAGCGCGGCCCGCTTGGAAAACAGAGTGAGGGAATATGGGGGAAATAACAAAACAAACAAAAAAAAACACAACACCGAAAATCGGGTCCCCGTGCGGCGCCTTATGGCGAATCTGCCGCGGCCGACATGGCAGTGGCGGCTCGGCTCGGCTCCGCGGGGCGGGGCGGCGCCTGCGCAGTGGCGGCCGCGCGGGGCCGCGTCCCCTGAGGCGCCGCCCGCGGGCTGAGGGAGCGGCGGGAGGAGGATGAGGGGACGCCGTGACAGGAGACGCCGAGGGCAGCCGGGACACCCCGCCGTCATCTCCCCGTGCCCTTCTGAGCACCCTCCGCCCGCCCCAGGACCCCGGGAGGACGGGGCTGCACAGTTCAGGCTGACACAGCCCTGGGATGCCAAAAGCGTTTTAATTCACTACCTTTGTGTAAAATGTGTTTTAATGAGCCTAGTACTTTAGCACATACGTACGAGCTAGTCATAGAATGGACTGGGTGAAAGGAACCTTAAAGACCATCTCGTTCCAACCCCTTTGCCATGGGCAGGGAGATCTTCCACTAAACCAGGTTGTTCCGAGCCCCGTCCTGCCTGGCCTTGCACACTTCCAGGAATGGGACATCCACAGCTTCCCTGCGAATCTTGAGTCTGATTGACTCAAAAACCTGCAGAGTCTTGCCACACTCACAGCAAAGGATTTCTTTGTAATTTAAACCTACCCTCTTGAGGTAAGAGCTGAGATCGTGGGGACCCAGGGTGTGTGTCCCTTGATCTCCGTGTCACCACAGGTAACTGGCAGAACTATCTGAACAAACACCCTTAGTGCTTATGGGCATGAAAAGGTGAGTGTGAGGAAGTAGGGTCATTTGTGTATAGAAGTCACCTCTCCTCGCTGGTGTCACAACTTCCACCAGCCTTACACAGAGCTCTGCTCCATCAGTCCCTACAAGTGCAGGAAGAGTTGGTGAGGGCCAGGCTGGGCCATAACCTCCTGCAGACAGACTGGGCAGCTGTACTTCACCAGTGTTCACCCCATCCATGCTCCTCTTACAATGACCTAGATGAGAACTCTTATGAAAACATGTTCTTTAGAATTTATGTTAGAGACCCAAGCAGAAGGCAGAAGGGAAAGACCAGACCATTCCAGAGGCTGGGGTTGCTTCTCTGCAAAAATTTTGTCTCTTCTGACCAGATACCAATAACAAAGCAATATTATAGCAGAGTCATTACTGGGTGTTCTGACCTCATGAGAAGAAACATGGGGAACTTCTCTTTAGCCTGTTGCCTTGACCTGCCCTCCACTTTCTAGACTCCTTGTGCCCATTTCTGTCCCTCTTCCCACTCACTGGACATATCTTCTGAAGAACTTTTCATACTTTTAGGAGCAATAAAGATGAAAGTACACTTGTGCTCAGGCACACACTGCCCATGAAAGGAAGGGACTGTGCTCTTTTTTGGACATGAAAAATATTCATCCTTACCTTGGCATCGAAAGAACATTCTGTGGTCCTTGAGTCATTGAGCCTCACTACAGCAAGTGGGGTGGATTGTCCTGCCAAGAAAAGCACTTGTCTTCACACACAACCACTGGCTGAGCATCCACATGCCATGTGGTTTACTTTTTACATACGCATATTGCATACAGTTGTGTTTTGCACAATCACAAGCCTGTTTAAAAGGCTACATTAATAAAGGCTTGTTCTTTACCTAAGACAACAAATCAGAGTTGGAATCGCTGAGATTTGCTGCATGGCCTAGTCAAAATGTTTGGGGGATTTGTCCTTTGGATGTCAGAAAAGAAAGAGAGAAGCTATCACTGTTGGGGTGCCTGGCCAGGTCACAGAGCCTCATGAAGCAAAGTTTTTGCAGCTCCAAATCAACAGTTTCATAGCTTAAACAAAAATACCCTCAAGTTCTTCAAAGTGGCATCATATTAAAAGCCACATAACTTATCACCAGCAGAGTTCAGCTGCACCACACACAGCACAGATCCAGGCACTGGGATCAGCAGCATCGATTGTGAGGCCCTCTTGACACAGACAGTGGGGATTCCTGGGGCTGTCCTGTGCAGGACCTGGACTTCAATGATCCTTGATGGTCCCTTCCAGCTCAGGATTGGAAGGGTATTCTGTGATTCTCACAGATATTCTCAGCATATTCTGTGATTCTATGAACAGATCCCATCTCAAGCAAGAGTATGATCCCAGTCTGTTCATCCCATTCCGTCACAGTTTTATATTGACAAAACTCAAGGCCCACACCACCCATGCTTTCCCTGTCCCTCCTGCACATCCCCTTGTCAAACCTCTTTGTTGTTTTTCAGGTCCCAGTCCCGGTTTTCATTCTTTCATTCAGGAATAGCTTTCCTGTTTTTCTCAAGTGCTCTTTCAAGATGCTTTCTGCACTTTCTCTCTCACCCCTGACGTCCCTCTAGCCACTTGCAGACAAGCTCCTGCACACACAAGTGTTTATCAAATACAGCTCCCAGCTCCTTCTCTTCAGCCCACTGAATAGCTCCTTCTCATAGCCTCCTTGCCTGGCTGTTGAGTTTGCTTCTCCTGAGCCAACTCTTGTAGACTAAAATAATCATCATCATCTCTACAGAGTGCTAGAGAGTGCAGAGTTCACATATAGAGCAAGTTCAGTATTGCACAGGTCTTCAGCCTGCATCTGGAGCTGGAATCCATTAATGGAGTGTGGATGCCCTTATTGAGGGCACAGCAGATGCTGACTTCTTTTCCCAGTTACATGGTTTGGCTTTATTCACAAATAGGAAAAGCACTTCACTGAGGATGTAAATTCCCAAGTGTGAAACAAGAGTGCAGCTTGCTTGGCTGTTCCATACGAGCAGCCCCATGGAATTAAGGTGGTAAAATCAATCAAAAGTTAGAATTAGTAGTGCTTTTTACAGCTTTCATTTCCATTTGCATAAGCTATTTCTGGGAATCTTTTACATCCCACAGTCATACACTGCATTTGTTCAGAATCTCTGACTCATTCAGCATTGCTGACGTACCTGACCTAGATATGAATGAGGGCTACACAGCACAGGGGCTCATCTGTAACACAAGACTCTGCCTCGTTTGTTACAGAAGCTGGAAAATGAGAAGTAAACATGAGGTTTTATGAAGGGAAATTAGAAACAGATTTTTCTCACAGAGTTCATTTATTATATAAAACAACGTTCATTAATTGTGTCTTCTTCCTTTCCTGCTTTCACAGTGTAGCATTTGCAATGTGCTTTGAAAAGCTTTATGTATTTCTATAGCTGAAAATTTTAGCATTTTAGCTTCGATGTGATAATTCCTTTTAAACCCCCTTATCCTAGATGTCTTACATTGAAGATATCCAGTTAGGGAAACTTAACCCTAAACTTCAGTGCGTCACTTTCCTTTTTTTTCCCCATGAGCATTTGGAGAAAATAAAGTCATTTCTGTTGAAATAGCAAATCCATGAATGTCCCATAAGCACCTAAAACAAAATGAGGCAAAACTCTGTAGAGGGTAGACACAATAATTGCCTAAATGAGGCAGTTGTCTGGTGAGAGAAAGCAGTAAATTATGTGATTGTGACTCCAGGATCTGCAACAAAATATACCAACAGAGGATAGAAGGAGACAGACGCAGACAGCCTTGATTTAGACACTTAAAGACGTTCCAGTGCTTGAATTTCCACTCTGATTTTTATTATAATACCAATATTTTTAAGACAAAAATCTTTTAGCATTTCATGAAGTAGCATGTATAAAGCATTCTAACAGGAGAGCAGAACTCGTAACAAGCTAAATATTGTAAGAAGCAGTGTAAAATAAAAGATCTTCAACTTTGTGTGCACTTGCTGTAGAATGGAAACAAGCCTAAAACATCTGTCTGTGTTTTTTATTAATTACACAGTACACATACACATGCATTTGAGTTCCCTGTACTTTGTTGCAAACAATTCCCTAGGCAGCTTGTTTCAATGCCTGACAACCCTTTCTGTGAATATCCAATAAAATCTAACTGAAACTTTCCCTGGTGCAACTTGAGGCCTTTTACCTCCTGTCACTTGTTACTTGGGAGAAGAGGCCAACTCCCATCTGGATACATCCTCCTTCCAGGTAGCTGTAGAGAGCAATTAAGTGCCCCCAAGCCTCCTTTATTCTGGGCTGAACACCCCCAGGTCCCTCTGCTGCTCCTCATCAGACTTGTGCTCCAGACCCTTCCCCAGCTCCGCTGCTCTTATCTGGGCACACTCCTGCACCTCAATCTCTTGTAGTGAGGGACCCAGAACTGGACACAGCACTTGAGGTGTGTCCTCACCAGTGCCAATACAGGGGACAGTCAGTGCTCTGGTCCTGTCCTGCTGGCCACACCATTACTGACACACAAGGCCAGGAGGCCACCGGCCTCCTTGCCTATCTGGGCACACATCAGCTCACATTTGGCCACTCTGGGCCAGCACACCAGGGCCTTTCCCACTGGGCAGCTTTCCTGCCACTCTGCCCCAGCCTGGAGCACTGCAGGGCCTTGCTGGGGCACGAGGGCAGGACCCATCACTTGGCCTTCTTGAACCACATTCAGTTGGTCTGGGCCTGTCAATCCTGCCTGTCCAGATCCCTCTGCAGAACCTTCCTACCCTCCAGCAGACCAACACTCCCTCTCAGTTTGGTGCCATCTGCAAACTTAATGAAGGTACACTTGATCCCCTCATCCAGGTCATCTATAAAGACCTTAATGGGGGCTGGACCGAGAACTGAGCCGTGGGAAATGCCACCAGTGACCAGCCACCAACTGTGGATGTGTCACGATTCACCACCACTGTCTGGGCTCAGCCATTCAGCCAGTTTTTAACCCAGCAAAGAGTGCACCTGCCCAAGTTTCTCCAGGAGAATGCTGTGGGAAGAGGTGTCAAAGGCTTTGCTAAAGTCCAGGTAGACAACATCCACAGCCTTTCCCTCACCCACTACATTGTCACCTGGTCACAGAAGGTCAGGTTGGCCAAGCAGGACCTCCCTTTCATGACCCCATGTTGGCTGGGCCTGATCCCCTGGTTGTTCTGTATGTGGTGACACTCACAGTGATTTCAACCATGACTTCCCCTGGCACCATGGTCAGGCTGTAGTTCCCCACATCCTCCTTCCAGCCCTCCATGTAGGTGGGTGTTGCATTTGCCAATCTCAAGTCATCTGGGACCTCCCCAGTTAGCCAGGATTGCTGATAAACAATGGAGAGTGGCAGGATGAGCTCTTCCACCATTCAGTCACTACCCTGGGGTGGATCCCATCCGGCCCCATGGATGTGTTGCATTATTTTTTTAAAAAAAGAAACCATTGTTTAGTGAGGGCAAAGACTAAACTTTGTAAAGTAATTAAGCAGTTCTTCCTGGGTTTTGTAAACTGTTTTTCCACTAAGGAAAAACTTAAGCCATATTTACAGCTGTGAAGGTAATCAGCAGTATCCATTTAATATAGACTCTGGGGGAGGACACAGAAGAGAGCATTCTCAAAAGTTACACAGGTTTAAGAGAATTTTTTAAAGTTAATTAGTACATATATTTTTTATCACGATTTTATTTTCTCATTGATTTCAAAGGGAAAACAATTTGACCTTATGCTCTGCACTTTTGTAAGTTCTACTTGAAAATGCAAAGATGAACGCTCAGAAATTATAGGGGGTTGTGTGGCAACCAGCCTTATGCTTAAGGAAGAAAAGTTGCCATTGCCTTCCTGTAAATGCTACATTATTTCTTTTCCACATTATCTGTCTGCAGTAACTGTATCTGCTTGTTATTTTTATCTGCCATGTTTAATGTTGAATTCTTGTTTAGGACTGCATAATTGCTGTTTTCTTGTTACAGAACATTAACTTTATGCTTCCAGTAACAACTTTATAATGAAAATGCTAATAAAAAATGGGGCAGAGCAAACTACACAGTTACAAATCTCTCCAGAGCTTAGTATGAGGCTTATCATAATTCTTGACATCTCAGGATTGTATAGTCTACTGATACTGATTACACTGCACAGTTAATTTAAAAATTATCTCCTGCAGGCCTGAGAGAAAGGCAACAATTATAAATAACTTCAGAAAAATATATACATACTTAAAATGCTTCTAATAAACATTCTCGTTTTCTCAGTGTAGCAATATAGTCACTGCAGGACTCAGAAATACCCTGTATTAATCACATTTCTGCTTGCAGGTTTATACTGTTTAATCCTATTACAACTGAACAGCATGTTTTTCCTTTGGTAGGTGATGTCAGACTAGCTGGAGACAGCAGCACAGGCTGGAACACTGCGCCGGTTTAAATGGCAATTTTCCTTGTTCTTTTAAGTACTTTTGGATGGGGGTTGTTTTCTTACACAGGGAACTGTAAGACAAGAAATTATATTAGAAAAATGAAAGTTAAGAAATGCTATTATGCGTTGTTTCTTCAGTCTAGTACAAAATGAACACTGTGCCACTGTGCTGCTGGACTGAGATAGAAATTCATGTGAGAAAGCAAACTTTGCCTTAAGCTTTTCAAAATATAGCACTGTCAAAACAGAAGATTATTTTTATTTATGATTATGTATAAAAAGTGCAGCACAATATCCAAACAGCACCCAGATTTCATTCTCTTAATCTTTACTGTAATTCAGGGCAAGAGGAAATATATATACACAGCAAATAAAAAAGATAAATTCATAATACAAGTAGCATATTCTCCACACCACTAAGTGGTACTGAAAAAGGCACAGAGAGAAGTGTAGAAGATAGACATCATTGTTATCATATTCCTGCTGGGAAAGTTGCCACTGCTCTCATGGAACAGGGAGCTATTTATAGGATAGTGGAACAGAGAGGAAAAACAGCACCAATCATGCTGGGTCTGATTTATTAACTCTACAGGAGGAATTTGACAACCATGATATGCCCAAACGATACAAATCTGACAGTTCCTCCATGATTTGTATGATGGTAATTTGATTAGACATTGCATCATATGTTTGACTTCAGTAGGTTGCTGTAAAATTCTCAATCTTCATCAGTTTTCTGCAAGATTATCATGTCCTAAAATACTTCATACCTTAAGTTCCCTCCCAGGAAAATGATAATGACCACCACTACCTACTGACATCGTTTTCCTGGACTTATGGAAAGCATTTGAGACTGTCCCACACAACATCCTTGTCTCCAAATTGGAGATGGATGGATGGGTTGGATAAAAACAGGAGGCTTGGAACTAGATGACCTTTAAAGTCCCTTCCAACCCAAACTCTTCTGCGATGCCACGATCTATGCCTGTCTGCCTATAGCTTCCAGAGGGCCCCAAAAGCATCCATAATTCCCCAGTGACTATAGGAGGAGGTTGATGGGACCACTGTGACCATATAAACAAGACTCTAAAGGAGCACTTTCCTACTTATGAAAAAACATAAGGGATCTGTGTCATATCAATACCATTGAATTCCTCATTAGTCTTTTCATCTTCCACAATTATCTCAGCCTCATACTTCCCTCTTGGACATAATAAATAGTGATGATAGAAGGAAAATCCATTAACAGGGAAAAGCTGTAAATATGTCCTTTTTCAGGGTAATATTGCTTGACTGACAAAAAGTCCAGTCATCACCTATTCATTCTTTACTCCTTACAAGGAAGAAAACACATGCACTGCACAGTGTTTGTGGGTGTTTTAATCAACCCCACCTTCCCCTCTCTCTTACAGAGGAATTTTGAAAGTAGTATAGAGATTATACCACAAAATGTTTTAAGGAACATTTACAGTTTTGCAGTTTCCCTAAAAATCACTAATACTGCTCATCTTTTGAATACTCCAGCTACTGAAATGTGATGACAACAACACTGAATTGTATAGTCTACAGGCAGTCTGTGTAAGAGAAGGTGGCTTCATCTCTATAAATACCATTTACTAGGGCTGACAGAGGCTCCAGTTATACTCCTTAATTGGAATAAGCTGTTTGAATTTCTTTTATTACTCCTCCAGTGCAAGCTCTTCATTGGGCAGTATCTCAAACCCAAGCAACTCTGTACTCTGTCTGGCATTGTTCTCTTGGCCATGCTACAAGGTTTTTCCTCATTCAAAAATGATATATTATTCTTTTTCCCTTCCTCCTTGATAAAAACATGTAGAGTGTGCTTAATTTGTAACTCTGCTGCTTTAATGAGATAATTGTTCAAATTGGAGGGTAAAAGCAAATAAATTTTGTAGTTTGCACACCTGAATACTTTCTATTTTTGGAGCTTTCTTCAGTCATTTTCTGTGTTAACAATTAGTGAAAGTTTAAGCATTAAAGGTTTAGGTAGACTTCTTTCTGCTCCACTTCTCTTTCTCTGGAAGAACAGCACAGTTGCATAACACGTGAAGTGCAGTCCCTAAAAACCATCTGCTCAAGTCTCCTTTCGTTAGTACACCATGGCAAGGGTTTGGGTTTGGTTATTTTTGTAACACAGACACCACTACTTAAACATCCAATAAAACTATATGAGTTCTGGTTTTATGTTCATACAAGGAAACTCTGCTGAGAAATTACTCATCCCTGTCATAGCTCAGCTGTCAATTTTGCAAAACTCATTCAGGATTAAATCCATGTATGTATTGTGGACACTTCATCTGCTTTATGACTGTTTATATTTGCTCATATTTATTATCTCCTAATATATTCTGAACCATAACTGAAGCCTGCTTATAATCTCATTCATATTAATGAAAGCCACAAAAAAACCCCCACGTTAGAAATCAGTGAAATCACTCAGATGTTACGGAATTTAACAGAGCCAGAATCTGGCCTTCAGTCACAACAATTTTAGATAGATTACATGGTCTCACATCAGCAGCATTACCCTGCCATAAAAATAACCATCAAATCTAATTAACAGATGTGAGCTGCCACTGAGATCAAGTTGTTACTTTAGTGTGACTTACTTACCTATTTTTCTAGCAGATATGCTGCAGCTTAAACAAAAGTTCAGGAAAGTTTGGTATTCTAGGATTATCCAATATCCCATCTGGACACACTGGAAGACATCCAGCCAAGGCCCAGCAGAACCTTCATATCCCTTGTGGTCCCCATGCATGCAGGCCATGCCTGCAAGAACTCCAGGACTGGAGCTGCCAGTGAGTGGTCAGAGCCTGGCACAGTATGATCCTCTACATGGTCACTGCCACACAGCAGCACACATGGATGGCTAATTAAACAGCATCTACATCAAAAAGGATGTTTTTGATGGAAGGAATTGCAGCCTTCATTCTGCACCCCACAATATTAACTACTGCCTTATCAGTTGAAGCATTAATATGCAAACATTCTTATCAGAATTTCCCTGTGAAAAACTTCACCAGATCTTGACTTGTTCTTATCACTACTATATATACATATATACATATGGTTTTTATGGTAGAATACCTTAAATCTGCACTTTAAGCAGTCTAAATAAACAGAAAAAAAACAGTTTTAAGATGAGCATCTGTATGGAAATTATTTCTGATTTTTCAACATGCAATTGGTTTTTCTAGTATTAAAAAAAAATGAAAAACTATATCAAAACCTTTACTCTTACCATGAAAAACCATCCAAGATTATTTAAATATTTATTTTCTGCTACTAAGCATGTGAAATGGCTAAAGTTTCAATTTCCTGAATTCACTGATTCCAAATAGAAAAACTTTATGCTATGATGCTTCTTGGTCAACTAAGTTTTTGAAGTGCAAATTTCCCAGATTTCTCCTTTCTGAACTTATTTGAGTTTTTGCTATATAAAGAACACACACAGAAGAGATTCCTCACAACTTCTTAAGTCAGTTTTCACTAAGTTTTCTAATGTGAGGATGCCTGAGCTAAACACAGATATAAATACATTTACTAGTGGGAGATGTAACATCACATTCAAATTCCTGCAGAACATAAAGAACCAACATACACACTAGTGCCTCTGACCTGAAAACTCTACTAAATTATATTCCCTGTCCTTTGCCCCTCAAAGATTCCATCTTTTGATAAGATTGAGTTTGCTTCTTGCTTTCCTCTATCCTGTAACACCAGCTTTTTTCTCAGACTAATTTAAGTGGAAAGGGGTTGGGAGTATTTCTTTGTTTCATGGCAGAATCCAGATTTCATTAACACTTCTCTGAAGGTACAAAGTTTGTGTCTCCAGCTGATGGAGACAGACCAATGTCAACCCCCTGGCATGGGATGCATTCAAGAAGTGCCTCTGCCTGGAGAACCAGAGTGACAGTGGAAATCCTGGGTGTGTTATGTCTCCATTACAGGCAGGAAGCAGCCCACAGTAACTATGGCAGGCAGTTCACAGGATGAACTATTAGTGAGACATCACACAGAGTTAAAAGCTTCTGTGGACTGTCATCACTGGACTGCAATCCAGATTAGAGATTTGCTATCTTATAAATTGCTTAGAGTAAGTGTGAAACATCTCCAGAAGAAGATGGTTAACAGATCTTATTTTCCACTAGATGGTAGTTAGTCAATTCAACTAATTTAATAATATGTGGGGAAATGTGTTCATTAAAGAAATGCATTAAGCTGTGCACTTAACATATATGCTTTCAGCATGTTTTCCATAGCCTTAAGTAAACAGAGCTCAGTTCACAAAGCATCTTTCATCCCTGCCACTTCCCTTTTTCCTGTCAGACAAAGATAAGGCTTGTGTGAAGCTTGGAAAAATAATTTTTCACTTTATTAAAATGGCAGATTTTTCAGATAAAGCCATGTTGTTTACAGGAAATTATTTCCCTGCTGAGACAGTGATGTTATCAGACAACAAACAATTCTGACTGACATAAACTGCATTTCCTTCATTCCACTTCCAGGGCCCATGTACTGTTCCATGGATCAGGCTTTCCTTAGCTAAAAAGGTGGACAAGTGAGGATCTGCTGTTCCTTAACAGAAAGAGAAAACCCAATGCCAGAGGTTAAGACCCTCACTACTCATACTCACCTAATACAAAATCACGTTTTAAGTTCAAGTTTTAAGCAGTTTTAACTTTGTCTGTACTCTCCTCAGACACAGAACCTCTATAAAACATGAAATAAGCTGGTCAGAGCTGGCATAGCTGGTTAAAAGTGAGCTGAACTTTGCAAGTCTTAGTGAACACAACAGATAAACAAAGCAAGTATCAATGAATATCTATTAAAATACTTGTATTTTTAGCAGAAGACAAACCCAGGAAGACTCAAACATATGAATAAATGTGTATTTTCAAAATTGCTGTGAAAAATCCACATTAACTATGACTCTGAGTTTTTCACAAGAAATTTTTGACTGTTAAGTGACTTACCATTGATGTCATATCTATAAAAAACTTTCAGACAATCTTATAAATCATTCACACTCTATCTTTGCCCAAGATATTTATCCCATTTTGGTTTAAGTCACCACTGGCACCATAGGATTATCACTGTTTATCTAAAAAGCACCAACAGAATGGAAGAAAAAAGTGAACTACACTATTTAAAACATAGTTTCAAATTCTGCAGGGTTATTTTATGCTTGGAATCCTCAAACACATATTCTAGAAGTTTAGTTTTAGTTTAGCACAAGCCAGAGTGCCTAACATTACCTCAACAAGGAGGAACAGTACCAAAATCATTCTCTGATTCTCAAGTGAAGATTTTCAGAATGGAAAACAAGTCAGCACTCACAACACTCACAAGTGCAGCCAAGCCCATGGAAGGGTGCACACAGGCACAGTACTCATTCTCCTATCAAATACTCACTTAAAAACAAAACCAAACAACCCCTTCTCCCCCTCCCCTCCCAATACTGGTCCTGACAGTCTTCAGTGTTTTCTCCCTTAGGAGAAACCAAGCTATTTGAAATCATTCAATACAGCATCATTATAATCTACTCAACTGCCTATGTAACCAAGGAGTAACTAAACAAAATCCTCAAACCTGGAACCACAAAAAACTCAAACTCTTGAAAACCCCAACTATTCAAATACTTACATTAATTAAAGCTTCAACAGGCTCATTGGTTTACTATATTTACATTTTACTCTTAATGAGTTTTCAAGGGCTGCATCAAAAGCAGTCAGAACTGTTCTTTAGTAAAACAGCAATTATGTTGTTAAGTTAGTTGGATCATACTTGAGTTTCTACAGTATGAATTCTAGATTTCGAATACATTAAAAAAAAAAAACAAAAAAACAAAAAAACACCTGCTGAAACACCAAATATGCCTCCACATCTGATCTGCTCAGATTGTTTACTCACTGTCCATGCTACCAAGGAAATTAGCTCCACACAGAGGCACTGGCTGAAAAGATGCATCTTAGACATTTGGTTGGCAGTAACTGTTTATTTAAAGATTCCTTCCTGCCATCAAACTTTTTCTTTTTTTGTCACTGTCCTATTGCATGGCTCCATGAGCTTTTGGTGCATACCATACGCCAAGTGAGGGCAAGGATCCAGCCTGAGGAAGGACAGCGAGAGCATTTCACTGCTCCCTGTGACACCAGGGAGCTGTGCCACTCACGGAGTGTGTTCCTTCCTGTGAGCAAGGGCAGAAATCACAGTGGGATGGGTCGAGAGTGTGTGTCAGCATTCACCACCACACAAGTGACAGCAGAGCTGCAAGATGTCACAGCCTCACAGGGAAATCCTTCTGTCTTGGCACTTTCCTCGTACTTCAGCACAGCTGTCAAATGCTGGCATTCCCAGAGCGTGGCATCCCACGACAGGATGGGGGAAACAAAGACAGCAGAACTTGAGAGAAGCTCTCTCAGGAAGAGTCAGGCATACCACGAGGCACCTGATTATGGGAAATGGAATAGAATAGGCAGGCATACAGATACTTTCTGGAGATAAGCTTTCAATGTTTTTAATTACATCATCTCTCCTGAGGAGGAGAACTTGCATCCCTCATACTTCCCTAGTTCATCCCAGCTGAAGGAGATGTGTGTTTTGCACCAGTTATAAGCAGATGCACTGAATGAAAATCTAAAGGAACAGTTTTGTACATGCAGAAGTGCACACATGGCAAACACATGGTTGCAGTGCAGTGTTCACACAGACACTGGTGATCTTCAGATACAGAATTTGATGTGTTGTCTTCCATGCAATAGCCTCCGGTGCCATATACTGCACAACACCTGCCCACAAGGACTTCTATGTATTAAAAAAACCTCAGTTTGAAAGCAAAAATAAAACCACAACAAAAAGTTCAATTATAGCAAAATGGGGCTCGTGTATGAATTTAAATGAGGAAAAATCCACTAATTTTTATAATGTATTTGGCATTTTAAGTAAAAAATATTACATTTTAAGTCTGAGCCTTTTAAATATTAACGAGGATACCAGATTGTACCAGATGTACAAGGATACCAGTGATCCTCAAGAAGCCAGCTTATGCTTTATAAAGATGAGGGTTTCCATGTCCTCCATTCTTCCATTTGAATAAAAATATTTAAGTTCTTTTTTAAAAGATTTTGGTACTTAATAATGCCCAAATGCTGAAGCCATACTTCATTTCACAACACATCCATCAGCAGTAGGAATGTGATTCTAAGGTATGATAGAAGAAAAGCTACTAGGAAAACAAGAGATGCTTGTCTTTTTTCTCCTATGCAGATTTCCCCTTTAAAAGATATTTATCATTTTTTTAAGATACTAAGGGCAACAGAAATTGCTAAAGCTTAGTAGTTTTACTACTTTCATGATCTCTTGGTTTGGGAATTGTTTTTACAGTACCCTGTAAATCTATTCCTCCTTTGACAATGATCAAGTAGATAATAAGCAATAAGTCACTGCTGCAACTGAGAACTGAACATTCAGTATAAGGTTTTAGATTATTTCTGTCATCAGGGTACAAGACGTTGCTTTTCAAGCAAAGATATATTGTTCCAGTTTATTTGCAATTAGAAAGATATAGATCCCATCAGTTAAAACCTGTTTCCCAATAAACATGCAGACCTTTATACAGCCAGAATCATAATTTGGGCATGAAGAGATTTCTAGAAATACATGCTGTTTCCATAGAAATTAGTGCTTTCAATACTAAATACTACTGAAAAATAGGATTCTCTGCTTGCCAGTATCCCTTGACCATTGAGGAAAGCTGCCTTTCCAAGTCAGTTGAAGTAAACATCCACCCCGGCCCCTCCACTTGTTATAGCTGAGTGTAGGATGTTTACAGAACTAAAAATTAGCTGAACTATACAAATACAGCAGTGCCTTTCAAGATATCAAAAAAATAAATCTGCACAGACATACTTGTATTTGTGCTACCCATACAGTACATACAGCTCTTACTAATCTTCACTAACATTAGGAAGTCAATCCACACATTTCAACATTTAATCTTCTGAGTAATCAGAACACAGTAATATCCATGTACACTCCCTGATGGTGTAGAGGTCCAAAAGCAAAAATCAGATGTTTCTCTCTCACAGCCTCTGTAGAAAAGCATGCTATTGCACTTACCTGACTGACAAGGCCCTTGATGGGGGCACCTTCTAGAAATCCCAAACAATTTTTAAACTTAAACTCAACTCTAAAATATATATGGGAGATTAACAGGGTTGTAATAACTGGAAGTCCTCAGAAATGTCCATCTCAAACTCTATGCAAAAACAATCCTTTGTTTATATTCCCAGAGTTTCCTTAAAGTGCTAAATTCTACAGCATTTTTTGCAACATTTGTACATCTTATTTTCTTAAAATAATTCCCATTTCTCCTCTAGAACTTTTTTAAGGCACTTCTACTATTTCAACTGTTTTCGTTCCTATTTTCAGCTCCAGCTTCAGCTGTATTTCAGAAATACAAGTCATTATAATAGCAAAAGAGCAAAACATTCCTCAGCTTCAGCATTTTATGTTGTTTTATATTGTTATCTTATTTTACAGGTGTGTTTAATTTGATGTCCAGTCTTGAACAAACAAGACCTCAGCAGTGCAGGAAGAGAAAATTTCGATGAACCCAATCAGTCAAGAGGCTGAGCCTCAGCCTTCTTCAAGCTCTTCTCTAAACAGGTGTTTGCAGCTTTACTGGGTAAAAGCAATCACAGATGCAGATTATTTCATGCACAGAGGAGGGGGGGAAGGCCTCCAAATGTTTTAACAGTTGTTCTTTGTATGAAGGAAAACATGAGCTCAAGCAATTCTGCTGAACACAGCTGCGAGTTCTGAGCAAGGGCAGACAGTGCTTGACCAGGCCAGTGCAAAGTCACCAAGGACTTTGGGGTATTGCTCCTAAGTGGTCACAGAAAGTGCTCAGAGAATGCCACAGGCAAGCCAAACACTGGAGTGACTGCACAGACACTCCACCTGTTCAGCAGGGTCAACCTGGGTACTCAGTACAAGCTTTTATCACCAAAGGCAGCTGTACCTTGCACCTGCATGTACAGCTAATTCCAGCCACCCAAAAGCAGTAACTGTGTGGCCACTGTGTCACTCTGGATCCCCAGCCCAGTTTTCATTCAGGTATTTCCCTCTGCTGCAAAACACCAGGAACTGATCCATGTCACACAAGCAATGGTTGCTGGTGTCCCATGAACAAGATGAGGTCGTTTGCTTGCTGGGCATCAGGCTGACCTGTCAAATCTGCCTCTTCTATGTTTGCGAGCCTGCCCTGCCTCATTCTGCAACAGTTGCTTCAACTCCTCATCCCCATCAGAACTGCACAGACACTATGCCAAATCCTCATCATCCCTTCCCAGATATGCCAGTACAGCAAGCTCACCTGGGATCATGGCATAAATGTGCATTTGGACACTACGACACCCACCTTCTTCAGCTGCAAACAACAGCCACGTTTGAGATGTGCTAAGATGTTCAGGACTTGGTATTTCATGAACAGAGAAAGCAGATCCTTTCATTTCAAACACTTGGCAAAAAAAACCAACTCAAACAAAAATAGTGTGGATTTTTAAATTTATTTATTTCCTGCAGTTACAAGCCACTTCAAATTATTTTCATGTGCTGACATGTGACATCTGTTTGAGTACATGGATCAGACACCAGTACAATCTGAAGGTATGCACAAGTTCAATTCCAGAAAACTGGACTGACAAACTGCATGTGAGCTAAGCTATATAAAAAAAAAAAAGGCAGCATTTATATGGCATGTGGAATTGTTAACACAGCACTAACCAAAATGAACACTAGATTAATTATAATATGCTTACTTTGAACTAAGAAGTTTGTTAACAAAAATATTTTCCTTTTTTCTAAGTCCAAATACTATCTAGAACTAGGAAATGCTAACTATTTACAGTAAAGAAAGCTTGGAAAACAACTACCAGCATTTTTTTTTAAGGAACCAAACTCTGTAGCTTCTGCATCGAAGTCTTTTTTATAAATATACAGCCATGATAGTTAGTTTTAAATAAGCTATTTTAACTGAGGTTATATTAGGTGTGCCAGTTGCTTTAAAAATCATTGTAGAGGTGCTAGCAATGAATTAGATCAATAAATAAGTTCACAATCTTCCATCACCACACATGCTCCTATGTCACCAGACAGAGCACAGAGTAAGAAACAAAATGGTTACAGCAGTGGGACCATCACAGAATAAAGGCTGTTCCTTGGTTCGCCTCTGGTCCTTCACTGACAGCTTCATTACCTTTCCAATGCTTATTAGTGCAGCTTTCCTAGGACCAAGAAATCCTCCTAATTTTAATTCTGATAAGTTAAGGAGAAAATATTTTACATTTTAAAAGTACCTGTATTTTTGGTCACAATAATCTTTTACAGAACCACTACAGTGAAGCTGAACAAATAAATAAATACCTAGGTTTGGTATACTACCACTTAAATTAAAACAGTGTTTCATTTAAGTGTTAGGGAATAATTAAAAAAAAATTTGGGAGGCGAAAGAATGGAGAGCTAAATTATTGGAAGAATATTTTTTGTGTTAGTAGCAGTTACTTTCATTGGCCATCCTTTAGAAATAGAAGGCTAGAGTGAAACAAAGAAGGAAAGAAATCCCAGGCAAGATTCAGGCAACAGCACGTGCAGATCCCACTGGAGAAAAGTGGAAGGTGCTGAAGCTTTCCTGCAGATACTGCTCCTGCTGACATGACTGTTTGAAGTTGTTCAGGAATTGAACCACTGAAGACTTACTTCTGAAGGAATACTTTCAAAAGCTGTTATTTCCATGAAAAGCAAACCACGGTGGTGGCAGCACACACCACACCACAGACAAGGACATACACTGTGGATTGGGAGAACAGCAAAAACAGACTGGGTGATGGGTTTTTAACCTTTATTTTAGTCTTGGGTTATGCCCAGCTAACAAACAATTAGGAGCACAACCTTCTCACAAGGAGACTCAGAATTCCAGAGAAAACAACAAAAAGCAAGGCACAGCAGATTTGAGGCTTGCTAAGTATTTGATAGCATTGATAATAATGTGTCCTCACAGCCCTGAACAACAGAAGCTGCTAAAACAGACAAACTGATAAAGCAATGAAGGGTTCATGGGTAACTGTAGAAGTTCACCACCACTTGTCATTCCAAGGAAGCCTAATCCTGTAGTTTACACCAAAAAGCTGCAAAGAGCTCAGCTTTGAGCAACTCCTGCACCAGCTCTGGATCTCCATCTCAGACTAGATTTCAGTAGATCACACCTACCAGCCAGGATAATGCATGGGGAGGCAATTCCTCTCTGTCTATAGAAACAGTGCTTGACAAATATAAATGCACATGTGTATTCATGACAGCTTCTCCTCCTTCGGCTGTTGTCCAAGCATAGCCAGGTGCAGCAAACATCTGACTGAAAGCTGGAGCTGGTACAGCTTCCAGTCGGGGATGTTTACAGCAACTGACTATGATACATCACTGCAAGGGCCTCAGTGCAGAGCAGCTGGTCACCTCTAGGAGAGGGGAATAAAAAAAAAAAGGATTTAAGACAAGCTTCTGTAGCATTCCAGCTGATTACTGTGCAGCTAATATTGAAGAAAACATGATTTTTCATTCAGTAGTGAAAGTACAGTTTTAGATTCACATACAACTTACATTAAATTAGTATTTTTAAATGTAAAAACTAGATTAAAAATTCTCAATACGCATTTTAAGATGTCTATAGGTTCAAATAGATTCATTCTTATTTATCTATTATTCTATATTTATACATTTAAAATAGACATAGAATTATTATTATTTTAAAGATACATTAACTTTACTTCTCTGTAGGCTCATTCCTGGAGCTCTCAAAAACAGACTTCCACTTTGAACTTCCCCATAATTTTTGAAAATAGCTATCCTCTCATAAATATTTCCATTTTTAAATACAGCACTACGCAAAATTAAAGACAAAAGCAAAAACAAGCCATGTTCATAATGAAGAAATACCAGAAACAGAAACTTGACAGAATTCTGAAAATATTTACCCTCAAGGTCAGAATCCTGCCTGATCACTTTAAAGCTCTATTACAATCAACTGATTAAAATAAACCCAAACCAAACCCACTCTCTTTGGGTAAGCATTAAAGGAGAGGGATGGGGTGAGGGGGAAAGCAACCTCAGGATGGAACCATTTCACTCCCCATCTTCAAGTTCCTATCAAAACTCCCACAAGAGTTGCATTCAGTTCTGCAACAATATCTTCTCTAAGTTAAAAGAACCTTTATAATATTAATTTTTAAATATTTACACTGTATAATACTCAAAGAGGAAATAGTGTACATTACACCAAAGTCATTTACTAAAAGCATTTCACCCAGTCAGTTGTTGCACTTTCTCCCAATGCTCTGATTTCACGCTGTGGAATTGGGAGCATTCAACCATTTCTGGCTTGATCATATTCACATACTTCTTAGAAGCCTTAATTTTGTAGTTTATAGCAGAATGCCTTCCTCCCACTAACAGAGCTGCAAGCAGAATGATATATTCCCCATTTAGCAGTCCTTATCACTTCCAAATGAAAATAATTTTTCAAGTTACAAGTTTCCCAGTGCCAGATTATTCATGAACTTCAGCAATTTAAGGTTGCTTGTCCTCTGTTTAGACCTCCACAGCAATTCACACAACCAGAAATTATGACAAGCAGTTTAAAACTGAAGAAAAACTACAGTATTCAAGATTTCTCAAGTTACAGAAACCCAATCATATCCAGTTTTCAAAGAAAGGTTTCCCTCTGCAACATGAGAAGTTGTTACTAGTAAGTGAATTTCATTATTACAGGAAGCAGCATGCAGTCACTATGGATACCATGCTGACCTTCATTATTTTTGAGAATAAATAACTATAAAGCCAGTGGTCATTTGCAACAAAGGCCTCTTCAGGCTGTTCCAAAACTGAAAATTCCTATTTTACATCGGAAAGAAATAGGCTATTTCATGCAGAGGTAGGCACATGGTATTTGACTAATTAGGCTGCTGAGTATTAAGTTGCAATGAGCCATTTCTTTGGCTGCTTTCCTTTAGCATTTCTTAAGGAATAATGAAGGTTACTACAATGTCACCTGCCCAAAGAGAACAAACTCTCCTCAACCTTGTTTTGTTTTACCATGTACATCATCACAAAATTGTCAATCTACATGAGAATGGTATCTCTTCCTGCTTTATTGAATTCACTATCAACTATAAATACTTGTATAACACCTTAGAAAGTAATATTTGTATAAAAGGAGTTGAAATTTTCACTTCCAAACGTGGTGTTAAAAAAGGCAGAGGCATTACAGGTGACAGTACAGCTACATGCTTGAAAGACACCAATTTCTAGAAAAGTTCAATCAAAACTAAAGCCATACATTCATTAAGAAGCATCTTCAGCTATCTTCCCAACCACTTTCTTTGTTTCAAACAGAAAAGTAGAGCACACACTCCAATCTTCCTTAATGGCACAGCCCTCTTGTTTTTGTAAAGACTAAAACCTCTGAAAACAACCAGGATTTATTTCTAATGCCATCACAAGCTGAAGAACGTTGGCTGATGGCTTCTGTTAATACCTTTAACTGTTGTTCTTGAGAACAGTAATAAAAGACTGTTAAATAAAGTAAACCATTCTCTGAACTGTGAAGTCCCCTCCTAACTGCACACATAGAGAACACATGGAATTATGCAGATGAAGTCCTTCTGACACCTGAAATTTACCTCTTTGTTATTACAGCAACGTAAGATCACCTGCCTAGGAACTGTTCTTCAGCTGCCAATACTCCAGAATAACAACAACAACAACAAAAAATTAAAATCCTTATTTAACTATCAGAAAATTTGTGAATGCTGGCTGTTGACTTCCATTGTCAAGTTCTTCCCATTGTATTTAGATTTGTGTGCAGTTTGAGAATTCCTTCAACAGTTAGGATTTAATGTTTCATTCTCAATTCCCTTTTGGTCAATATGCATGACTTTAAAAAAACCCTCATGGGATTTCCCTCATGGAAAACTCAGGATTTAAGAGAGACACCATTACAATAGTGTTTGGGTTCATTCAGCAATTCCAAATCAAAGCCATGCAGATCACCAAGACTTACTGCAATTTTCCCTAGCCTCTATCATTAATTTATGATTAATCATGAGCATCTTGAGCAAAAAGTCAAGCAAGACAGGAAGGAGGAGGCAGGGAGGAGGCAAACAGCCAAAGAGCTTCCCCCTTCTCTTCCCCCACATCTTAAGATTTCCTCACTCTACAACCAGCATCGCCAATGAAACTCATTGTATTTGGGGCCTCAGTTGCCACATAAAAATAGTGAAATGTAAATGGAGCCTGAGGAGACTGTGCATGTGTTTGGAGCCAAGATCTTGTCAGTCAGTCCATCTGACAGTCAAAGCAATTTAGCCTCAGATGCCTGATGCAAGCACAGAGTGATGAGAAATGACAGAGGCAGACAGATGCTCACTGTTGCTATGAAGTTTTTTTTTTTTTTTAAGTCATGCATATTGACCAGAAGAGAACTGAGAATTAAATATTAAAACCTAACTATTAAAGGGATTCTTAAACTGCATACAAATTGAAACACAGTAGGAAGAATTTCACAGTGGAAATCAAGACCTTCCATTGTGAACTGCAGTGAACTTCTGACACCCACACAGAGTTCAGAGAGCTTGCAGCACTACAAGCTAACAATACTCACCATGAGGAATTACAGTGAAGTAGGAAGTGTACACAAGTAGTTTTAACACTACATTTCCTGTGTATTTTCAGAAAAACATATTCAGCTTCTTCTGATCACTAATACTTACACAGTGCAGCTAACAAATTCAGCACAAGAGGGAGAAAGACCTTTTCAACTGGGACACGAATTCTAACACAATGAAAGAGATTGAATCTAATGTTACCAATTGTAAAGAAAGAGGAAAAAAAGCGTATTTGCATTTTAAAAATGTCTGGGAAAGCATGAAAGTAGAATGTTACTAGCACACCTCAGATGGAATTTCAGTGAGGGCTGGATGCAGACACCATATGTAATTATTTCAGTAAAACAAACAACTAGGAGTCTGTGTGGTAATTATTTTTATCTGACAAAAGGAGCGCTAAAGGAGGACAAACTACTGAAAAAGGATAATGGTGTGAGCCAAAATAAAGTTCAGATCCTGATTCAAGATTGCCCCCACACCTTAGTCTGAACAAAGTTTGAGTAAGTCTTAAATGTAGTGTGTTCTGCCAAAGAATGATGGCAGCAGTTGGATACCCCCTTCTTCCCCACCAGGGTCTCATATTCCTCTGGCTGAGCAACACAGCTCAGCCTAAAGAAACCATATGTTTATTTATGGAACAGCATCTTGGCTCTCCATTGGGTGGAGTACCATACCCAAGATGTTATTCAGTCAAATTAAGTCTTTATTTCAGGGAAGTTCTGCAGTAACTGGTAATCTCCACAGTCACCACAGGAGGTAGGAAGTGGCTAATTCAAGGCCATTTTGCTTTAAAAATGAGCTAAAAAAAAATTGAGACTCATCTACCACACTAAAAAGTTATCATAATGAATTACCCTCATAAAGTCCCAACCAGTAGGTTACCCTGCAATCAAGAAGAGAAATAAGAAACAGTATTACCACCCTTACTTGTATTTCTCTTCCTCAGTACACAGTCATCCAGTTTATATTGCTACAGGACAAACAGCAACATGCACTGTTATTTTCACTTTCTAGATTTTAAACTTTTCCAGCAGGACAGCCTCATCCCATTGCCCAAGAGAAACTTGAACAACCAGAACTACAAAATTAGGAAAAATATGAATACTATAAATGTATTAGGTCAGATTTCACATAAAGATTCTATCCTTTTCCTCAAGTTTCCTTTGAAGTATTCCTTCCTCAGTGTCAGCAAGAAATTTTGATAATACAACCTCAGTATAACAACATTATAATGTTAACATTATAATGTTAATTATCATTACTGGTATTCATGGTATAGTTCTAATTTCATAGTTTCAGCTATTTACCTGCTTTGGTCCCTCTTACAGGAAAGGAATTTTTGCCTCATTCCTAAAGATCTACAGGGAAACTAGACTGCTCGATGTGGGGCAGATTCTTGTAGATATTTAATAATAAACTATTAAAACCAATCACTAAGTATTTCCAGCTCCCTCTACTGACATATCTCCATGTTATCCCAAAGAGTCTTCCAACTCCTAATATGGGCCCATAATCTGTCTTTTCTTCTTCCAAGGTAACCAATCTCATTGAGCCAAGATGACAAAGCTGCCTGTAAAAACTGGGCTCTTTCATTTTAAAGGCATCTTTAAGATTCAGAAGATCCTCCAGTCTGAAAAAAAGAAGTTCATACCAGTGATCTAATTGCTCTAAGAGAGCAGAAGACTGAAGCACAAGGACAAAACATAACCTTAAACTTGACAAGAAATAGAAATGAAGAATACACCTAATAGATGATCATTGCAGTGCCTGCTAAAAAATACCAGAAATAGTAAATATTGAATTATTTGTAATAAGTTCACTACTGAAGTCCTCCACACCTGCTGACTCAAACCATAGCTGAGCACAGATGGAAAAACTTCCCTGAAAAGAAACAAAAAAATCTATATAAATATGTCATTTGTTAAGTAGGATGTTGGTTGTTTGGGGGTTCTTTTGAGTGGATATCAACTGAGTCTGGTGTCGAAGACTCCAGTCAATGACATTTAAATCCATTTAGCACACTCCTTCACTTAATGACTTTTCATTCACATTTGCAATTCTAATTCTCTGGTGATATCAGCTGTCAACAATAGTTCTCTGTAACACTGTGAGGGAACAAGTAGAGAACTGCAAGCAGACATTCAAAGTCCTTTTGCTTACCTTGCTGAACAAGGGCACATTTGGACAGTCTGCTAACAGCAGGGTCCAACAACTAAGTCTGCAGCAATTTAGTAATTGCTGCAGAAGCTGGTAAGGGCCAGGGCACCAAGAGAACCACAGGGAATGTTCCCATTTTAAGGATAATCCTCTGAGAATGTATTCCAATCCTTCCAAATGAGTATAGCTGCAAATATGACAAGTCCTGGCATCATCACACTGAATTTTGAAAGCAGAGTCTGGAGGCTACAGCTGCAGCCTGTAGATTCTGCTGAAATTACAGTATCACAACCACCTATTTTCCCTGCTGTATAAAGAGGGCTCAACTGCTCCACTGCAATTAAATCCTGAAGGATATCAGACTGAGAAGCAATCTACACACCAGCATCAATCCTAACCTTGCTCCCAGAGCATATACACTTTTTAAAATTACTTCAAAAGAAAGTAAGTGCAACCCAGCAAGCATTCAAGTCACAAACACAAGATAAGTGCACAACACTTGGGTTTACAAAACATGTTTGTTCTTATGCACAAGTTTGTTTTTTTTTAAAGAAAGTCAATTACTTGTTTTGCAATAATACCCAGGAGATCCATTCTTTTAAGCATACTCGTAATCCTGCTTCCAGAGGAAACTGTGCATGCCAGAACAGCACAGTCACAGCATCCACTTCAGGATCAACAATCTCAAAAACAAAACCAAAACCATACAGCATGAAACATTACAAAACTCCTTTCAATTACTTTCATACTGATTATCCCTATTTAAAATGCAGATTTCACCAAGTCCTTCTCAGAAAATAATTTTCAGGATTTAGTGACAGTAATTGGAACCAGACACAGTGTGCTGGCCAAGCAGCTCATTTTGAAAACATTAACTCCATATTATAGAATCAATCTTACATAAGATCTGACAAATAGACTTGGAAAATTACTGCTTTCAGAGCCTCTCAAACACCATCTCCCCCAGAATCAAGCTACCTCCTTCAATAATCTATAACAAAAAAAGAATTAAAATAGACTTTTCTAGTTTGCAAATTTGCTGGGAGTATAACTGATAAAACTGAGTTGTGTTTCTCTACTTGGAACAATGTGAGAGTTAAATTTTAGTTAATTTACTAACTCAATATGAGGTATACAACTTTTTGAAGAAGACAAAAGTAACTTTTAGTAGGATTTTTTTTTCTAAATAATGAAAATAATTTTTCATTTTCATACTGACTGTTATAAATTTTGCTTACTAACTACTAATTTAATTCGTTTTTTTCTGTATTCTAAGCAGAATTGCCCCAATATTCATTGAATCATAGAATATGCTGAGTTGGAAGGGACCCATCAGGATCATGAAGCCCTGCACAGGACACCCCTGAATCACACCATGTGTCTCTGAGTGTTGTCACCTACTAAAGCATCATGGCATTCACAGGAAGCTCCCACCATCCCTGTGCCTGGGAATGCAAAAGTACAGAGTCCCATCAGCTTCTGGGAGGAACATGGAGAAAGTCCAGATTAAATTAATTTTGATAATCTTAAGGAGTTATCAAATATTTATCAAAGGCAGAGAGTACCCAACTTCTGAGGGGCTCTGATGGAAGTTGAATGGCCCAGAGAATGTTCTTCAACTTTCAGGACAGGTCTCCCACCATAGACTCACCTGGAAGCTGAGGTGCCCAGAGCTCCATGAGCAGAAGGGAAGCTGGCCTGGAAAACTGGCCAGATCTCTGGGTCACCCCCAGCTGCATCTCAGCCAGGTGGGACTCCAGGGGCCATCCCAGAGCTCCAAACACTCACCACCACTCAGGAAGCTAAGGCAGAGCACACCCTCAGCAAACTGGCAGGGGGTCAGAAAGTGGAGGGGAGCCACAAGGAAGAGAGGGCTCACACAGGGAATGGCAGCACTTCCACAAACATAAACATGGATGGATAAGCCCAAGGATGGGGCCAAAACAAACCTCATCAGGCCCAGGGCAGGAAAGCAAAGCTTTCAGGTTGGACATAATGACAATCTTTTTCACTCAGAGGGTGGTGAAGAGCAGGCACAGGTTTCACATGGAGGCCATGGGTTTGCTGTTCTTGGAGGTTTTCATGGCTTCAGGGGTCAAAGCCATGACTTATCTCACCCAGTGCTACTTCTGCTCCTGCCTTGAATGAGTGGCTGGACCAGAGACCCCCAGAAGCCTCTTCTGCCCATTACACCTGCAACTCCATAATCTTGTTAATTCCTGTGATATACTCCAGCAGCTACAGCCTTGTTTATATAATTGTCCTCAGACATAATGAAATCAATACTGGATATAAAACTATCCATAGATTACACCAGTACAGTCTTTTCTATAAATAACCAGGTGCTATCAATAGATTCCACTGCCAGTAGGTCCAACAGTTCTGAAATCACAAATATTTGATGTTAACAGTATTTTTATTAGTTGATGTCAAATATTTTAAAAATTACAAAGAAAAGAGAAGTTACATACCTAAGCCTACTCTATTTAAATATGCTAAGCACTATCCCCATGGTCACCTCTGTAGATGACTCAATGTTCTACCAGAAAAAGAACCTTTCAAGATTACAATTTTAGGCCAGTGTATTAAAGAACAAGCAATATGAAAGATATTTTTACTTAGTTTGCATGCAGGAACTCTCTCAAATCTGAAAAAGGCAGCAGAATGTTTCTTACAATACACTATTTTGAACATGAAAATTTTAGAATGTTACTCTGAAGCAGTACACAGGGCTGCCTTAAATTAAGGACTGACTACTGATTTTTCAGTCTCTGTTTTTTTCCCCAGCAAATGTCATTTTTGTTTCCTCCCAGTACTGAATACAGCTTTTCAAACCATCATAAACGAAATACTGAAGATGGACAGTATGACCCAAACTATTTTTCAGTCACCCTACAAGTGCAGGCTTCTGTAAAAATCAAAATTAAACCATTTACAGTAGAGAAGTAACTTAGGAGTAGAAGGACTGGTTCCTACAACTCATTCCCACAACAATGCAGTTTAAGCAACAATTCAATGCTTAAACTGACAAAATAGCTTGGTAAAGGGGAAGCCTAGATCACTAACCTGATATTAAAATCCTGGGATTTGGGTACTTCTGGTACAGCAAAGCTGAAATTCCCATGCTGTCACCAAGTTTCAAACTAACAATGAGAGCTACTCAATTTTATCAGGATTAGTAGCTAAAATGAACTCTCTTCCTTGCGTTGACTGATGCTTTTCACACCTTTTGGTTAACTAAAGCAGTCCTCTAAAAACACAAAGTGCAACCCTCTGCCCACATGAGTGGGTAGTGTACTGCAGTGGGAGGAGATCTGTGAAACCAAACATTGTGCTGAAGACAACATTTAAACTACACGTATGCCAGTATACCTTACATCAGAACAGGCTCTAACCCTGCCTAAGGTCTAAACAGCCATAAACCAAATCCATCAGTGAAGTCTAGAATCACTTGCTTCAATTATGATTTTCCCAAAACATGACTTGCATGTTCAGCAGGATCAGCAGCAAAGAATTGCCGGCACCCAGCCTACAGTGACAGGCATTCTGGGGATAACAACACACAGTTGTTCTCAAGTTAATCTTGAAGCAATTTTTATTAGCTCTGCAAAATACAGAGTAATACAAGAACATAACTACATGCAGCTGAATTCTACATCGTACCTCAAACAAAAAACAACTGCGCAACAAGAACATCATTTAATGCAACTTAGTATTGCTCCATAATTATCTTAATGAGGGAGGCTGTTGCACAATGACTGTTCCAAAACCATGAAAAGAATACTCACACCACAGAGTCTGGCTACTGGTACACTTTCAGGATGGTTTAAATTGAACGTGGCAAAAGCACTGTGACAGAAGGGTAGTCATGTTCTCTGTCTTCTAGCTGAGGGATTCCTACTTCCTCTACCGCTCCAGGAATTTTCGGATTTCATGATGCAAGTTACTTGGATAACCACTATATTAGCTGCAAAATAATCCTGGAAAAAAAATAGAGAAAAAAGGTGAGTTTTCTGCAACAGCAGATGGATGATCACAATCACTGGAGAGCAGCTCAATCTTCAGCACTGACAGGAAGGTACTGCATAGGTCGGGACTGCCTGTTGTGGTGATAATACAGTGCTAAACCAAGATAGGTGAACTGTTTAACCACAACAGAACATTCCCTTCTCCCAGCTCCCTAAAATCACTGAAATACTTAAGACATTTGGTATTAACATCTCGAGTGGGGAACAGTCATGTGAGCAAGATGTAGATCCCAGAGAAAGAGTAAACAATAAAAAAATTATTTGGCAAAATCACGCTTCCTTAAAGGTAATATTAACTTTGCAACCGTTTAGTTGCAGCTTCAATACTTCCCTGCCTTGCAAGAGGAACCTGACATTTGACAAAAAAAAAAAAAAATCAGCAGAGAAAGATCAAGCTGCTTTTCACTCTCTGCATTGAAGTTCACCCCCACTGCAAGTCTGAACACTGTCCTTCAGCCTCTTTTGTTAACACTGCACATTAACATGGAGCTCTTCCCACAGGCCTCTGTGCCAAACACAGTCAGCAGACTCCACCTCCATGGAAATCAGCTGAGCAATTCCACAGCAATCACTTTTCCTAAATGCTGGAAGGAGTCCCAAGTCTGTTTTCTGTTCCCAAGGCCCCAGTTGCCAGTACTTGGTACAGTGCAGGTTAGACCCAAAAGCACCCAGCCCTTGGGGAGGCCAAGGGAAACCAAAGGAACACAAGAATAAACAAAAACCTGAGCAGTCAGAAGCATCTTAAACCACTTCAGGCAAAAATTCCCCTGAAGATTTTGCTGGAATAACATGTTCCTGAATACTAATATTCCTGAAAAACATCTGTGAAAAGCACTACCCAAGGATGTGGTTCTATCCTCCTTCACTGACTGGAAATGACACACGTGCTGCTGACACATGAGCATCAGTTACTTCATTAGGTCAAGGGTACAGCTCTGCAGAATTAGCATGAATGATGCAAGCCAAGCCCAAGAATAGAGCTCCCACACAAAAATGTCATTAAATCTGGAGTTTCTGGACTAAAGATTTTATTTTATATATAAGTACCTGAAATAAAAGCTTATTAAAACTAGGCATCAACCATAACAAATCAGCCAAAAAAAAATGAAATCTGCCCATCTCGTTTCACCATATTTGCATATGAAAAATGTTTACAAAAATAGAAAAAATAAGCAAACATATGGCTCTTCATAGAAATCCTGCCATACTCAGTTCATGAACCAGACAATGTTCCCTGAAAAAGGTTTGAAGTGCAAGGATGTTGCAGTCCTCAAGACTTACTTCACCTGTTGAAAGAGCTAAAGAGTTCACTCAACTTTCCACAACAGTTACCATTTGCTTCAATTGCTTTTTTAAAAGCCAAATGAAGTAGGACAGGTAACTGAAGAAAACTCCCAAGGTGTTTGGCCACTGACTAAAGTCTGTAATTAGTTATCTTCCACAGCCTCTTCTGAGGTGTTTACCTGCAGTGCAGGACGAGTTACTGAAAGCAATTTTTAGAGACACCTACTGTTCCTACTCTTTATCTGAGTGACCAACTGCAAAGTCTCAGTCAGGAGGTTCAGGGTCAGGCTGGATGGGGCTCTGAGCAAGCTGGTGTAATGGAAAGTGTCCCTGCCCATGGCAGAGGGTTAGAACAAGATGGTCCCTTCCAACACAAACCATTCTGTGATTCTGTAACTGCAGCATCTCAAGCAGAGTTCAGTGGAGACCATATTAGCTCAACAGAAATGCTGTAAAAACATCCAAAAAATTCCTCTGAGCAACCAATCCCATTAAAAACAATTTCATGTGCAATTTGTAATCTCCTTTCAACGTGAAGCATTCAAATATAACTGGTGCTAGAGCAAAAATCATCAGCACTAGCATTTCTAGAACAAGTAGGTTTTGTGAAAATTGCTAAAAGTTAACCTGTATAATGGGACCTACAAAGACACACTGAAGGAAATGCTGCAAACACAGGCTTCCAGTAATTTGTATACAATAAACTCAAGCACAAGAACTCACCACTCTTGCATAAAGCCACAGTCAGCTGCCTTAGGCTTCACTTAAATGCAAGAAACAGAGTATCATAGTCAGCAAAACTCTGTCAAGCTCTGTTCATAAGTGAAATCTAATATTTAATCCTGCAAATACCAACTTAACTAAAATATTACTTAAAAGTACACCTCAAACTAATTATATTTTATAACTTAAACTAGTAGCTTGAAAGACAGGAAACACCACAGAGTTATCAATAGCCTGTACACCACAGTGCTTCAGTCTCCAATGATCTGTAAGTTCCATCTGTGCAAAGATTAACCAGACAGTTAAAATAACCTGATTCTACAGAGGGGGAATAAATGACTGAAGCAAACAGCCACATAGCTCAAGTTACCAGCAGATTATAAACTGTCTAAACTATTAAGAAATAGATTTGTAGTGTACCAGTAAACTGACAGAAAACTAGTAGTCACTTTCTCATTTAAAGCAGGCAACTTAAGAAAACATTACCCCTTCTCCTGCCCACCCCCCCCAAAATAAATTAATGATTAACAGTCTTTGAAAATTGCAGCAGAGATTTGGTTTTACTGGGATGTGTGATGCTCTCAGGAGAAATTTAAAAATAGTATAACACATTACAGCTGTGCAAATAAAGGTCTTGTTTCTTAATTTCTACATAAGCAAGAAGTCAGGTATCATTAACTACAACAAGAAGGAACTTCACACTCAAGTTCGTGTTGTGTAAGAAAGAGCAACAAACAAACCAAACTTCTCCCTGATCTTGCAATATGCAACTTCAGATTAACATACAGAATCACGGCTTTCATCACTTTGTTAAAACCAAGGAATGTTTAAGTACACAGATTCATTATACTTTGATGAGCTTTTACTGCTTCTAGTTAATATTTGACATAAACTCACTCTTAATTGAAACATCACCTTAGCAGCCCCTGATCTAACTAGTGTGTTTATCAAGACAAGTCATCCAGTCACCATATTCAAATCAAAAAACTCATAAAATTTTAATTAGATTTCTGAACTCAAAGCAGTCATGCAAGCTGAAATCAAATGAAGAATGCAAGACCAAATAATCATGCCTAATCGCATATCTGAGGATATCAACTACTACATTTATTTTGTAACTAATAACGTTAAAAGCATTGGATCAGATGTGGCAACTCTTTTTTCAAGTTAGACTAATCAAAAAAAAGAAAGGAAGTCAAAATGGACAGATGAGTAGTTTTAAAAAATCTCCGATTTCCTTGTTAAAGAATCTGTTTTGTTTCACAGCTGAGTCAAGTTTGAACACTGCAAGTTCCGTTCAGCTGGAGATATGCACAGCACTCTTCATAAAGCCCTAGAAGTCACCTTCACTTTCCTTAGCATTTCCTTGAAATACTCCCTTGATATATTCAGAACAGATGAGGGGCATGTTACAGAAAAGCTGTCTTCCCTGATACCAGAACATTCCCAATGTTCCAGTGACCTGAAAGTACCTGATCCTGTCAGCAGACAGCTTAGTTATCCCACTGCAAAGGGCTGTGTGAAATTTGTCCTTGACCTACAGGGAGATCCAAGGGTTATGCTCACAGAACCACCAGCAAGAAAAACATTCCTGAACACTGCCTTTGTTGTAGGGGGATAAAGTATACACCTGTCAAACTAATATTAAAAATCAGTTAGCTCTAGTATTTCTTATCTTAACATAATTTGATAGGAAAAAATGTGTTTACTTGTCCTTCCAGAAGTGAGTGCAATATTGATTGCTCTTAAGTTAAAGTTTTACTGGGTAATTTTACTGAACAATAATTTAAGACAAGCAAAACTCCAGGAGAAGCAGGCTAGGGAGAAGATGAGAAAGAATATTTGTTTACAAGCATAATCTGTATACAATCAGATCATTTTGTTAAAGTTCATCAGCAGAGCTAAAAAAATATCACGAGGTCTCTATAAAATGCTCAAGATACTCTCAGAAAACAAGGAGTTAACAAAACACACCACACTAATCATATAAGTATGTTGCAAGCATGTTGTTTAAAATACTGATGCATATCAAATATGGACCAGTCAGCCAGCAAAATGAATACAGACAGAATGAAAAAACAACTCTTTCAACACAAAGGTGCCCATCTCCAGCCAGAGCCCTCACAAGGATGAGGTAAAAGAAAGGAAAATGTGATGGAAAACTCAGCAATTTTAACTTTGAATACTTAAAGCTAACACTGATAAGAGACTGTTACTGACTTGTCAGGCCCAACAGCAGAGACCTGCTTTAGAACTCTAAGTAAGAACAACCAGATGTGTCACCATGTGTTAAACCAGAACACAATTTTCTGTCTGTTCTGCTTTTACCCTTTTGTTTCCCATTTCAGTATTATTAAATTGTCTGCCTCCTGTTTTACTATTTTGTTTGCTTGGTACTGAGGATATAGGGAAAGGAGACAGTTTGGTGAAGGACAAAAAACCTGCTCTGTGCCAGCAGCCCCAAGAAGTACCCTGAGAGGTGCTTTGGAAGCTCAGGAACATTTTCTGCCAAGCTGCAGGGGGTCAGCAGGGCATCTTCTGTTGCCAAAAAGCACTTTCCAGAAGCTACAAATCTTAGCCTTTTCTGGGAGTTATCAACAGTACACAACACAACTCCCCACTCACCCACAATTGCAAACTCACACTGTAATTTCTGCATGTAAAAGTGCCCATGAAAGTCAAAGCACGGCCACTCTGAGCAGGGAACTCAGCAGTTTGGACAACACACAGACACCAGCTCAGTCTTCAGAACACTGGGAAACACTCTGAACATCTGCAGAATGACAACCCTGCGTTTGGCTGAACCCTGCTGTATCTGCAGGGAGAACAATGAAGTGCATGAATAAAGCCCTCTGAGGCTCAGCTGGCAGTTTGATTTATTATACTCACGTTAAGCCTCCAATGTTCATTCTCCACATAGCTCAGATATAGCAAAGGATTTGGTTTGGACTAACTTACTTTTATTCTATATTCTTTACATAAAATGCCCATGTTCTTATAAATTTCACTAATACCACTTTGATACCTAACATGTTGATTCAGTGTGAAACATCAGACTTAAACAGCCTTTTAGCTTCCTCATTCCCACAGGACTCATCATGCCCTCAGACACGAAACAATCTTATCTAGGGCACTTCTTGTGAATATTTTAATCATTTTCCCTTTATCTTTCTAACCCTCACTTCTGCAGAAATACAGACCACATCTACTCCACCTTCTCGTGCTGTTAAACTCTTTACTGCTGTTGTTCAGACTGAAGCGTGCTAAGACAGTGTACAAAGAGCAAACTGCTACTACTAAAGGACAACTGCAGGCATGCAAATTAACTGTACTAAATAAATTTTAAACTGAAAGGTGTGTTGTGATCCTTCCATTCAAATGCCAGCTCAGACAAAGCAATGCCTCCTTCTTGGGAAGTAGGGCATTCTCCAGTTACACCAGTTCACTACTGTTTTAGCCTATGGAACTCAATGAAAAAGAAAAAAGCAGGAACATTTTGAAACAAATATAAACACGACCAAGTTACTATTGATTAACTGGATCTCAACACACTCCCTTCCATATGTATACCTTATTATTACTATAAATTGATATTATAACCTTTTTCAAGTAAGAATCAGTAGGGCAGGAGGGCTTTTTTTGTTCTATTTCTGGATTTGGTGTTTTTCATAATCCTTAGCATTGCATGAGGGGTTACGGGATCAATCATTCACCAGTGCAGCCATTCCTTCTGCTCTTCTTTCCATTCCACAATCCAGCAGTGCATTTAACCAACAATCTGGAAAAGACCACTGAGGCAGGCAATGAACAGTCAGACAGACTACACAAAGAGTTTTCCAATAAGTTAGATAAAGTAAGTTATGTAAACAATTTATTAAATCTTACTACCTTCCAGACCTTTTCAGAAAAAGAAATAAATCCATCATCACACAGGTTCAGCTACTAAGATTTTGGATCGTTTTAACGTTATTCTATGTCATGCATACCAAGGACAGATCTGAATAAACCTGCAGTTGAAATCTATAACAAACTGAACAGATTTTTTAATGTTTCCCAGTCCTGATAGTTCTGAAAGCACTGACCTTTCCCTCATCCCAGAAGTTCCCCTGACAATGGTGGGCATGTCTTCACCCTCATAATATGCTTCTAGCTTGAAGATTTTTATCTCCCTGGGGTATGGAACACTGACCACAACAGAAAAAATCCCCAGCACTTTCACCAAACGCAAAATGCAGCAGCATGCAACCAGCATACTGACAGTCTATTCAGCTTGTTCTCAATCTGATTATTCACGTGTTTTGTACTGACTGCCATCTGCCCACTCCTCCTCCTGTCTGTCTCTGACACAGACTTTGTGCCATCTCATAAGCCTTTTTCTTTTAGCACTTTTCTGCACACTTCCTTCAGGACACTGCTACAAAGAAGGAATAAACTTCATTGCAAGATTGTTTCCTGGAGCTCCCCAGGCATTACATTTCAATTCAAATCAACTCCAATTTAGAAAAGGTTTTGCCACCTAACAGTCAAAAAAGCCCTATATACTTACCTTTTGCTTTAAAAACATTTAGAAATATATAACACGCATGCTGATAAATTATACATATTAAATATATGTATATATATATTTACATTCATATTTAAGACAGGAGATAGATTCAAGACAAAGTCAGCCCCTACCCACACTCTTTCCCCATTTAAACTTCAATATGAGCACTAATCATCAGAAGATACATACCAGAGTAAGCACACAGGTATTTTTATTTTCAGCAAACAATCCACTGCTTCATAGGACTTGACAGTTGTCTCTATTAACTCCATGGCTGTTGCAGCCAAATCTTATCAGGCACTGAAAAGGACGCTGGGATTAATTATGTAGCTCCAATCTGGCCCTTTTATTAGTATCAGGAATGTTCATTCCCCAAGTTGTACATGACAGTCACTTAAAAAACTCCATCTGGCTTTTATGATTTATACCAGGAACTTCCGTGCTAAGAGTTCATGAATGTATTAACTGCACTGAGGGTTTTGGGGTTTTTTTCCCTCTCTTAAAAAGTTTGCAACAAACAGCTTAAGTATGAACGAACCTGCAAATGCCTGTTAGCACTTGGAAATTTAGGATGAAAGAAAGATTCCCTGCTTCTTTACACAAGGCTTGTTTGAAAAAATTGGAGAAAAAATAAATGCAAAAGAGCCTTCTCTTTACTCTCTCTGCTGCTGACCTTTAGACCTGACACCCACTGCATCCGGTGGGAACTTTTTCCAAGAGCCAGCCTTCTTATAAATATTTTAGCAGATTTAAGCATCCAGACCGCATTTTATTTGTCCACATCTACTAAAAAAGCTACTGATTCATGGCAACATATATGAGGACCTTTATATTCACAGAAGTATCTGTCCCACAATAGAATATAATTTACAGAATCCTGAACGTGCTACATGAAGGTACTTTTGAAGCTTGGGGTTTTTTGGGGGAGTTTGCTTGGTTTGTTTCCTTTTCCTTTAGTGATATTTATTCTTACAGCTGCTACAAGTCCCTAAAATACAACTTCATTGCTGCCTATTCTCCTGCATATAGTTTTAAAACAGATTTGCATATCCTCCATAAATAACAAAAGCACTAGGAAAAGTCCATGCATCCCTATCTTTGGTCAATAAAGTAATAATGATAACTCAATTTCCTTCTCAAAATAAAAACTCAAGTTTCTCTTAGATGTTTTGCAATTAAATGTCCTTAAACTTTCAAGAACAGCTTACTTAAAGGAATCTGTTCAGCTTTTCAGCATCTAAGGACTGCACCTGTTCTTTTTTAGCTAACCAGTCCCCTTGTCAAGTCTTGCATTCCTCTTGTTTCTCCACTACAATGAGAACCTGTTTTGTGCAGTATGGAGCAGATCACTCTGGAAAGTCCCAGGAAAGATTTAATTTACTTCCACAGGGAACATCAGCATTCCTCTCTCCAGGTGCACTTCTCCTCCAGGTGAACCCTTCTTCCCTCTGTAGGTGGTTCCCCTGCAGAGCTATAAATCTCACAGTCTTGTGCACGGCTGTGCCAGACCAGTGCTCCTAAGGAAACCTTCCAGCTGCTCCCAACAAGCCACAGAGTCAGACAAGGACAACCACGTTCACTGAGACAGGTAATCAGGAATTTGGCTCCCTCACACTGCTACATCACTAACAAAAGAGACTGAAGTATGAAACATTAGACACTGTTCAAATAAGTTGCTCCATTTACTTAGAACTAGATTATGCATACTGCTTTACTGCAGGAATTTATGCCAGCAAGTTTCAGCTAGATTTAGCAAGCAAGAAAAACAGAAGAAATGTTTGGGTTTAGTGCTTATAATGGAGGGTTTGTTTCCATTTCACCCATCAAGTGGCAGTACTTTCATTATGCATGAGTAAATGCTAACTGCAAGGACAAGTTTGAAGGATCAGTATCTGAAGACACAATTCCTCCCAAAGACCTTGTAACAAGAAGTGTGCAGTGACAGTGTAATAAAAGCCTTTATTTTCCAGTCTTAGTATTATCAAGGCTTCTATTGACACTTAAGTCCTTTGGGTTTTATGGCTGTTTTATCACCAGCCATCAAAACTGCATTAGTGGCCCATCTACATATGACACAGATCAAGGCTTCAGCCCAGTAAAACCTGTGACACATGACTTCACAGTGGTTACAGCTCTGTTACCAAAAGGAGCAGAGGACAAGCAGTGTCCCACTCCAGGTTATTCCTCAGATGTCTCCCAGGACACTGTCATGCTCCTGGCTCATAGGAAACTTGCATGCAGACATTTGAGACAGGCAGCAGCTCTCAACCCCTCCCGTAAGATAATGCCAGTGAATTATCATGCATGAGAACAGCAGGACAGGATGTACAGTGTGAGCTTACATAAGACACAAGGCACTGCTGGGAACCAGCACAAGTGAACAGCATAAAGGGCTCAGAAAAATGCTGATGTCACTCGTGTACATTCAGCTCGTGCTGGCCAAGTTTCTCTGAACCCAACACTGGCCTTTCTGGCTGTTTGTAAAACCTCGCAGTCTGCTCAGCCGTAGCCAGATCTTGAAAAGGAACTTGTTTTCAAAATCCTGTGTTTCTTCCTAATGAGAGCTTTAAGATGAGCAAGAATCTAAAGAAAAACAGAAAATGTAATGGAGAGCTGGAAAAAGCGTGTAATTGTGTACACAAACACTTGCTCCTAATACTTACTGAGAAAATAGCTCAAGCACAACTTACCCATTTTAAAACATGACCTCTGCAAACCTACTAAGGTCAATGAGACTTACAGTAGTTACTCAGTGAGCCCTGCTTGCATAAATTAAAGATGCCTAAGGGTAGCTATGAAACCGGTATTTGATTTTTCCAGGGCACCTACATATTAAGAATTAACAATGAATTGCCATTCTACCAGAGCAGCTTTCAGGTTCATTAAAAAAAAAAGAAAAAACACAAAACCCAAACCAAACCCAAGTGGGTTGTGCTCCTCCTCAACACAAAAGCTTTCCTATTTAATATTAATCTGATTATGGAAGTTTTATATTAAATTGAGAAGGTAAGTGAGAAACTATGTATCAAATTACTTTCAAAAAATCCCCAAGGTATGAGGCAAACAGTGCTTCTTCCTGGTGTATCCTTCTACAATATATTAAAAAACATGGGTAATCTAGCTGCATAAGTCAGTATTAAGCAAAACTGTAGAGAGAGAAAACTTATTTCAGTCGGGTCAGGATTTGCAGCAGCAACTCCCAGCTCTGTGCTTGGCTGCTTCCATTTGTTATTGCAGTGGCTGCACTTCAGAGCAGTGTGTGAACCACGACAGTCAACTCCTTCAGCTTCAGAACTCCTGTATTTAGGTTTTTGCCTACGAAATACTGGAAGCATTCTGATTTTCCACAGAGAGCATCCTATAAGGTGAAGGGAAAAATACTGTTCCTAAAACTAAGATTGCCTTTTATTACAGGTATAATGAACTTATTGTCACTCCCTTTAGTATTTCCTTGCAAAAACACCATGTACTTCAGAGATGTGAACTATCAGGGATAATCTGCTACATTAGAAATTCACGAGGTTTCCTTAGCAGTGGAAGAGGACACCACACAGGTTTGTTCTAGGCAAACAGAAGTGGAAAAAAACCCCATCCATAAAGTATTTGCAGTGTGGAATAGTATCTCTTTGAAAGAACACATTAC